>RHDR01000691.1:0-15902 GCA_009806295.1 Davidsoniella neocaledoniae
AAAAAAAAAAAAAAAAATTGGTGTTTATCTTTCTTTCTTTTCCCCAAGGTAATTAACGTGTTATTGTGTATGTGCGTAAACAAACCTATAGAAAAGAAAAAAAACCAATTAGAAAACCGCAGTGTCCATCTAGGAGTCAAAGACCTAACGGCATTGACAAACGGCATTGACGAACGGCATCTTAGCTTTTGTCTTTCGTTGCACATTTATTAGTGCCCATGTTATACTGTGACATAAGGTACTACATAACGACTAACACCAAAAAAGTCAGGAATAAGAGCCGCATATTCCAATTCTAGACAAATAGCAAGCCATAGAAAAAAAGATCACCCAAAAACCCTGGAATGAAGATGGAGAATCACCGAACTCCAAGGAAAACTTTGAACTTTTTTTGTCTTTTTCTGAGATCAAAGTCTTATAATAGATCAATACATATAGAAAGTCGTCCCCTTCCTTTTTCTTTTCTTTTATTATCCCCGTATGTTCGTCCTTCCAAGCCCGGCTTATCGGCGCATCAGAGGCGTGGCCGTTTCAAGTTTCCCTAGACAACATACGCTAAACGCGGGTCGCGGTCATAGCTTGCTAACCCAAATCTTGTTCTTGGTCTTTTCTTCCCATACATTTACTGGGTGGTTACGATAGTTGCCAGTCTCGCTATGAAATAGATTAGATAGATAGATAGAAATATCATTGCGTTGGAAAAAGTGAACTAACAATCAAGCCAAGTGGCCACAGAAGTGGTAAGCTCGTTCGGCTCTTTATAGGACTTTCCGTTCATTTTGGTATCAAGTTTTCAAATGAAATGATAACATGCTTTGCTTCTATATCTGGTATTATCGTTAGCAAATATGCTTGTACATACACAAATGATAGCAACCAAAGAAAACCCACAGGAAATAATAATCACTATGTTCGTTGGTAAATCTACATGTTCTTCAGATCAAACATGAAGCTAGCCGGTTTTAGATCTAGGAATTTAAAATTCCTTAGACGAGTGGCATGGTTATCGCGTAAGCTCTGCCGTTCAGTCGTTGGTCGTTCTAGTCTACTAGGTTGCCTTGTGTTCTCGCATAACTCTAGTAGATTCAAGTGCGAGGCCGACCTACTAACTATAGCGTGAAGTACGTCTCACAGACCTCGCGAACAGAAATAAGAAGGAAATAGGAATCAAATCAACCGATAGAACTACCAAAAAATCAAACAAGTATAAAAAAGGAAAATTGTTTGTTGTTTCGCCTGGTCTGGTCTTGTCCCTCTTCTTCCCTAGGGCCTTTTTTCTTACTTTTATTTTCGTGCTGTCTTTGTTTTCCCCTAAAAAGACAGCTAACTAGTAACACCATATAACCACAGCCGCTAATTATGAGCGCGCTAGGGCTTTCGCTTGTGCTTTGGGCTTAGACTCCGGCTTGTCTTCCAGGCGAGAATAGTTGAACCAAGAATAAGTACAATACTTAGCTTGGCCTGTAAAAAGTGGATGTTGGTTGAGCTCTAGGCCTGCCCTTTTTTTCTTGCCTTCATATTCATTTACCCTACTTTTGAATTCCAGCAGGGACTGACAAGGTTGTTGATACTGACACAACACAAAAAAGCTAGAACGTCTTAGTCGTTGCTTTGTTTGCGTGTATCAGCTTTGTCTCATCCAGACAGCCCTTCGTTTCCCTTTGGGACACCCTTTCATAAAACTGATATCTCGTTCTCGTTTTGGTACCTTTCTGGGCAAATAGCAAGATCATTAGTCTAGTCTTGCTCTAGTATTTCCACTTGAAGACATTACTGGATAGTCAGTTTGTTGTTTGATGGCACAAAGCGGCGTTGTTCTAGATGTCCGTGACAGGAATAGCCCAGAAAACAGGGTCGGACGACAACTAGACTTAATATAGGAGTTGAACTGGAAATGAGAACGGGGAAGAGGTTTTCAATGGGGTCTTCCTGGTCTTCCTTGGTGATGGTATTCGATGCTTTAATGGTACATTGAACTTGAGATGGAACAAAGCACACAAATAGAGTGATCAGATTGGGAGATAGCAGGAGAGAAACGTTGGTAGTTTGTTTTCAGCCTCGCATGCTTCTATTTTTGTACTCAACAACAGATTGAAACGTAAACGGAGAGATGAGAGACCGGGTGTCGGATCTTTGGTGTTTCTTGTTGTTTCTAAGACGTAGACATGGCAAAAAGTCTTGTGGGCTAGCTTGCCAATAGTTGCACGCAGACTAGGTTAGGGAGATGTTTCTGGATCTCTGGGCGATGATGCGGTTAATCCTGTGAATCATCATGAACCTAGGCGAGAGCAAAAGTAAAGGGGACTTGGACGAAGAAACGAGATGTGAGCTTTTGATACGACGATAGGATGCAAGCCATCACTAAGAGATAGGGAAAGAGTGTGGAGATAGATACCTTAACATAGATATCTTAACATAGATAGGCACCCACATATTGGCGGTTTCGGTGTTGTAAACGAAGATAGGCAGAAGACAACAAGGTTCATCACTTGGACCCTGAGCTCAAGCAAAGAAGATGCTTTTTTTGGATGCTCTTTCTGTTGGTGAATCTTGGTTTTGAAGATGATATCAGTCCATTCTGGAGTTCTAGATTTCTAGATCATGATGAACTTATGACGATCTCTTTGTACGAGATAACAGTTAGCCTGTGTTTTGTTGACATGTTGCAAGATAATCAGAAAAAAAGAACTGGCAATTTCGTGGGCCTCGGGAAAATAACGGGCGAATTAGTTAAACGCCAACCATATCATGTGTATTTAACCATTACGGGGATATTACGATTGATGTGATTCAAAGAACCTGCAATGTCTTGATTTGGCAGGCGTGCAGACAACGGAAGGTGCAATAACGAGGATTTCCGTAGTTTCCAGTTATAAATTATATCCGGTTGATATAGGCTGTACATAGTACACACATAGTATGTATGCTGAATCATTCGGTTAGCTTAATATGACGATATACAAATAAGCATTTAGTATAGTTCATGGAGGCGAAATAACAGTCTTAGCCGGCTAGTAGGATGCCATTATTCGGAATCTATGGCCACCACTAGAAACAAGATAGAAATCTACGATGAATTGTCTTACATATTCCAGAACTCCGCTATTGAGCTAGAGAAGCTAACAATGATAGTAGATCTGCGTAGATAATGATCTTTATAAGCTTTCTTTTTCTTGATTCCTTTGGAGGATATACCGCGTCCAGCTTCTCGCTTTTTTTCGTGCCAAACGTCATCAATGCACACAACTTACGTAGGGATTTTGAGCCTGTGGATAGCTTTTTGATTCTGCTAGCCGTCTTATTCTGGTCTTATGCAAGATGGAACATGCTTCGGTAGGCACTAGCAATTGTACGTTTAAAATCCGTTGTCAAGAAGAAAAAAAAGCCTGATATAACATCTGATATGATATTAATGAGAGCGGACCTACTACCTAGCAGGTAGTTCTAGATCATATACCCTTTCGAGATCTCTTCCAGATTCCGTGTTAGCGGCGTGGATCGGATAGTCCAACCAATGGCTATTTAGAAATCCATGATAGGATGCTAAAAACAAGCGTCAACTGACTGTAAAAAAGCTGAGCCCATCTTGTAGAGAGTTGCTATTACTATATTGTGTGTGTCGTATTGGAACAGCAAACGGCACCCACAAAAACGAAGATAGATGCTATATTTCCTTGTTTCTTAGCTTTCTAGCGTAAGGAAACAACTTTGTCGATATCCATTCGTCCACCCTTTTTCGCTTGCAAGATGGGAAAGATGGTGTGGAGCAAAGGTCGGCACTATCATATCTTTGATTTTATCTATTTCTTTTTACCTAAGAAAGCAGAAGTTTATATGAAAATGGCACGAAACAGCATCCAAGAAAAAATCAAAGAAGCTAGAAGCATTATGTAGCTTTTGGAAACATCGATGAACGGCACGGGCGACGTAAAAGTGAAGGTCTGTGAGCCGAAGCTGGCGGCGTCTGCATTTCTCTATACATATGTAGTCGTGCGAGAATGGGCGCTCGGCTGTGTTTATAGGGTAGTATATACATAATAACAAGAATTTGTATCTGTATCTGATCTGTATGTATAGTTGCAGTGCTACGCCAAAGCAAAATTATGGGCTGAAAAAAAAAATAGAAATAAAGAAAAAGCAATCATGGAAAAGAAGCCAAGAGAATCATCATAGGTAGGTGGTGAAGGAGATTGATTGAAGGAGAACACAGACCTTTGAACTTGACCCTGGGCTGTCTGGCCTGGGTCAGGGCACTGCGAGGAGAGGGGGAGGGGTGTCTATACAAATACCACATACTATAACTATGGTAGAGGGTGATGATGCTTGATGCTTGCTGTGGACTGGCTAGATCAAGACTGAATCAGCAAGTTGGGTCCAAGTTAGTAAGTTATACAATTAGACAAATGGATGCCAGAGTGGCAATGGCCATAGTAATAGTCATAGAGAGATAGAGAAACAGGTCCACGGCCAGGGTGTATCAAAGTAAACTCTATAGAGAGTAGTGCTAGATATATTCGCAGCTACCAGCTGTAGGTTTTCAGGACAAGCGAACGTACAGTAGTATAGTCTGAGGCATAGGACGGCGGAGATGGTGATAATGAAAGTCATGGAATGTATGAATTAGCCGGAGGTTGGATTAGCTGGCTTAGGTGTAATATGTAGTAAGCAAACGGTGGTGTTTGGTTGCCGAGCTGGAGCTAATTTTTAGACTGAACGGACTAGATGGATGAATGGGGATTAGCGCAATAGCTGGACTCCAGTTAATAGTCAATAGAGAGATCGAGTGGGTTCTCAGGCTGTCCTGGATTCCGCTACGCGTAGGTCTGTTTCCGCGACTTGTTGGTAGCCAGCATTTGACAATACACATATGTTATACATGGACATTTTTTTTCTAATTCATTTTTATTAATAATTATATTAGTGCACACATATGTGTGTATTGGTAGTCAAGACAGGCCGAATAATCATAGTTTAGTTAGTCGAGCCTGATCTAGCTGGGTACTTTGAGTGCAACTGTAACAGTTAGCAGAGACAGTGGACGGGTCGTGGGCTCGTCTCGTCTCGTCTTGTTCCAGGTTGGTTGCGGCCAGGATGGTATCTCTTACTTCACTGGCGAGGAAGAAAGTGTGTGCGTCTGTGAGACTTGTGAAATTTGTTTGTTGTCCTGAAGTCAACCTAGATTTTGGTTGCTAGAGCCTACTTGAAGCTGACTTCCCTCTCTCGGTGGGCTAAAAGATTCGAAGGCATGTTAAATGCTGTTTGTTAGGCGCTAGGCCTTAATAGTAGCGAGGGTTATGAGGCATGCTAGCCACGATACTTGGGAGATTTGGGCCTCTGACTACATGTACTAGTAGCTTGTGAGCACTAGCCTCGCTGGGATCCTTCTCGTCATATCCAGCTTGCTTAGGACGTTGCGATGATTGATACCGGAGAGGACGGATAGCCAGCAAGTCAGATCGGAGTTGGTTGGCGAGCTTTAGAGGGCGGCTTAGTGGCATATGGGCTTGTCCATTTCATTATTACTGGTATTATTATTTTTTTTTTTTTTTAAAATTTTTTTTATTAGTATACAACTACAACTATAGTGGTAGGCGGCTTTAGTGCTCCCTTTGGGAAGGCGGCCCTGTCTTCTCCCCACAATTCATAGTTTGCCCACTAATAAATGATTGAATTGAAAAGAGGACGAAAAAAGAGGGCCGTTAAGAGTCCACCAACATTCCCTCTTCCCCGGCCGGCGACGCCCGTTTGAGCAGGACAGACAAATAAGGCGAAGAGAGTAAGGAAACGAAGATACCGACACAATCACTGATTTTCAGCGAGAAATCCCCACGAAAGGACATCATGGGGACAGACAGATATCGTGATGGTAGAGTACATGTTCAGCTACAGTATATGACGTGCAAACGTTAGCTCAGGTACGTCGAGCCGCAGTAGTGCCCTCGAGAACAAGAGAGCTCTCGTTTCCTGGGATGGCTACCTAGATGCTGGGGGAGCAAGACGAGAAAGAGAGAGGGGGGGCCCGGGCTGGTCTAGGATAGCTTGAGTTGACTCGGGGAGGGAGGGGGTGCCACAGCGCAGCACAGCACAGCACAGCACAGCACAGCGCCAGAGCAAACTAAGCCAAAGCTGTTAATAGAGAGACTCCACTTATTCACCACTTGTTTATGAGTGCATGTATGTGATAACCAACAGGGCCCTTCTAGCGGCCGTGTCCACTGAATAGCGCTCTGAAGATATTTGTAGAACGGACGGACCAAAAGAGTGTCAAGCAATAAAAACAAAAAAAAAAAAAATAGAAGAATAAAATAAAATCTAGAATTAATTAAAAATAAACGAAACACGGCCAAAGGCGTTGCTTCAATCCTAAACCAATTAATGGGGTGTCCAAACCTGTCCAAGCCCACAGCATAGCGGCCACAGCGTCCAGTCCAAACCAAGCCAGACTGCCTGTAACTGAAGCCTGTAACTGGAGCCTGTTCACTAACAAGCCTCTCAGAGCACCCGCGGGCTCTGGGAGGGGGGAGGAGGAGGTCCTCGGCTTTCAGTAGTAAACTTTACTGGGCACAACCAAAGTCCAGTGAAGAGAAAAGTGAAGCAACAGGAACACAGGCTTTCTCGGGACTTATACCCACGGTCTTGCGACTTCGTTTCGTTAGCACCGACTTAGTTGGCACTGACTAAAGTTGGCACTTGACTAGTTGCCACACTATTGCTAGTCAGCAATTAGCAGCGCTAGCACTCAGCAAGAACGTATAGGTCTTTTCTTTTACAGCTAGGACTTCGCAATATTGGACTTTGCTTGGCTTGGCACAGAAAGCAAAGGTCAAAGGCCAAGTCCAAAGTCGTCTTCATCATTTGTATAACATCCACCGGCCCCCTCGTCTGTCTACTTTCTCTTCCGCTGCTTTCTTCCGGTTTACCCTTATTTCATCTTTTTGTCTTTCTGTTGTTTTATTTATTATTTTTCTTTTTGTATTTTTTTTTCTTCTTCTTATCCTTCCAGAGTCCAGTCTCCCAATACGCCAGCCACATTGTCATCATCATCATTATCTCCCTTGGAGGCTCGCCCAGAAACAACCCGTCCGCTTCTACTGCTTCAACATTGATTGTTGTATCCCAGAAGCAGTAGCTGTATCCTCACTTCCTCCCTCGTCGTTGACCATCGACGTCGTCTCTTCTATCTGTATCTTTCTCTATCTCACCAAACAACAGACTCCCGCTGGCCTTGTCTCGTCGCCAAATTTGCTTCCGAGTCTTGTTTCTTTCTACGCTGCTGCTGGAATCGATTTCCGCGCCTCTCCTCCAACCCAGTTGCTTCTGTTCCGACCTAGTGTCGCCCAAGCCGGCCTCTTGATCAAGCAATTCCGTGTATTCCTAGCTGTTATATTACTGCCATTGCACAATTATCCTCAGCATTTACAATCTCACATAGCTTAGACTTACTTCTAAGCTTTTTTCCTCACATACTCCCGCTCTTACACTCTCTCACTCTCACATATCTTTCCAGCCATGTTGAAAGACGGCCAGAAGTTTGCCTGCGATGCCTGCATTCGTGGCCACCGCGTGAGCAACTGCCAACACCACGGTAAGTTCTTTCTTTCTTTTATATTTCATGCCAATTGCCTTAACTGCTTCGCCTTGCTCCAATGATCGTCTATGTTTTTGTTTGCACTTTGTATATTTCCCAGTTTGAAAGACAGCAACAACAACAACGGCAACTATTATAAGATTATCAACTTCTCAACACCATTAAGAGGCATCAATATCACGAACCCCGAGTCCGCTAGGCGCAAACAAACCTACAATCTTGCAAGATCTACCAATTTATTTCCTTCTCCAATGCTTCCACTACTTCATCTTCATAGCTGAGCAAGACAAGACAGCTACCCGAGACTTAGCACCACCGGCCTTCTGCGATGTAGACTCTTACTAATAAATGCCTTCCCGCTCTGTATAGACCGCGACCTCCGTCCCATCAACAGAAAGGGCAGACCTGTTACACAATGCTCCGATTGCAGACACAACCGAAAGACCCGTGCTGCTCATGTCAAGTGCGACTGTGGCGAGAAGACTGCCAAGTGCATTCACCTTGCGCCGCCATCTAGCGGACACACTGGTATGTCTCCCTGTACAATGCATGTCTCAACGTCTTATTCGCAGACAATAGCTTTGTCCCTCTGTCCAACGACGCCGTTTCCCTTGGTTCGTCTGCTAACCCGGCCTAGAAACATGCTGCTGCAACCACGGCGGCGACTGCTCTTGCTGCAATGTCAAGCGTGAGCCTTCACTATCCACCACAGACTCGCCCCCATCGACTGCCGCTTCCATCGTTGCCTCGCGCCGGGAGCGCAGCACATCCTGCCAGTCGCTCAAGCCTCTGTCATTGGCATCTGCTTCTACTGCCGCGCCGCGCCGACGCCGCAACACTGAAAGCACCGCTACTGCCATCTTGGACCCTCACCAGCAGCGCAAGCTGCGTCTGAAGAACACCATGGCCCAGAACCAAAAGGCCTCTGGCTTCATGTCACCACGGACGCCGACTGCCTACTCCAACGAAGAGATCGCCGCTCTCATGAGTCCTATATTCATGGAAGGTGCCCACCAAATGGGCATGTCTAGCCTTAACAACGGCTACGCCGAGTACCCGACGTCTGCTGCCGCCCGTGCCATGCAGGCCATGAATGGTAGCTACCCTTCACCAGCACAAGGCCGCTTCGATGTTTCTCACCAGCCCCTAAATGTCTACACTGAACACTACAGTGCTGGAAATGGCTATTCTGCTGGCGACGAAGCGCCTCTCTTCAGCGCCAGCATCTTCCCCGGCTCCGAGTGGTCTACTGCTGCTGCTGCGCAAAACTCACCCATTGCCTACAGCAGACACAACAGCAAACACAGCATCCCAGAATTCGACAACGAGCTGAGCACGTCGATCCCATCACTAATGGGCAACTCCAACAGCTCACCCGTCTACAACTCCCCTGATGCCGACACCGGTGCGCTACTGGATATGCCTAGCACCATGGGTCTTGCTACCATGCCCACCACAGCTGCCTGCGCTCAAAACGCGCTGGGAATCCCAGACGAGCCGCTAATTGGCAACCATTTTGACATGCATCTGCCACACCACGCCACTAACGACTTTGCTGCGTCATCATTCGAGCTCTACAATGACAACACCACCTCCGAGGTTGATCAGTTCACCACCATGGCCTCTGAATACATGGACTCCCGTGTTGGTTGCATCCAAAACGGCAATGAGTACAGCGCTGCCGATTATAACGCCGTCGAATACGGCAATGCGGATGCTCTGTACGACCACAATGGCTGGTCTAACAGTGTCCATATGCCTTAATAGTTTTGTTGGTCTCTTAGATCAAGGCACAGCATTAGCCTGACGAGAGATTTGGCTGGCCGAGCAGGACTCTTCTCATCTCTCTACGACACTCCCTATCGTCTCTTCTCAGTCCACGCTTCTCCCGGCGAGGGACACACCACTGAGAAAGATTGAACAGGAAGGGGTGTGTCACTGGCGACTACGACTATGACCATGAGCGAGCTGTGCGAGTACGCCATCTGGCTATGAGCGACTTGCAAGCCTCAATCTCTCCCTCCATCTTTATATTTTTCCTTATTGTTCCATTTCCTCTGATATTTTTGTTTTCTGCAACTCCTCGAGCTCCCGGTTTACTGAGACACATCTATATTACGATGTTTTTTATTGGGAGTCCGGGAAGCGCGTGAGCTGGTCATGTTTCACTATGTGATCTCTCGCCCGACATGTTTTCTTATATTCATATTGGCCTGCATTTCTTTATTATCTTTTTGGTCGTCATATTCATTATTTGTTTCTTTTTTTATTTACATTTCTGGCGGGTTTCATAACTACTGGGCAACAATCGGCGTATGGCTGCCTAAACTATTTCTTTGGGGTTTCTTTTTCTTTTTTATTCACTGGACGGAAGAAAAAAAAGTACTTCTCTGTTCTTTTGTTCATCATTTGGATTTTTTCTGGGGTCTTTACTGGTGTTTTTCTTTCTTAATTTTTTTTTTCATATAGGCGACTGGTTACGATTCGTCTTTCTCTTATCACTTTATATCGGGATTGACACTGGCACGTTGGACAGGCTAACGGACTACGGACTTCCACAAAGCATCTTTTGGTTTTGTTTTTTCAATTTTTTTTTTTGTTTTTCTTTGTACTAGTAAATACTTATAGTATACAATACTACCGGTGCTGTTGTGTGTACTGTATCCCATTGTTTATTTTATTGCTCATAGCACCTCGACGGTTGATAGTTGGCCGGTCATTTATTTAGACACTTAAAAGACTATTCTATCGCCAAAATGACATGATACCATAATTGACACACTATGATTTAACCGGGAAAATAATGAAATCTGGCTAAAATGCAAATAAAGAAGACGGGAAACTAGGTAGTCCGGTGACGTCGTTATTGCGAAAGATAAGCATTACAGGTAACGGATATAATATAAAGTTGGGAAATAAAGAGGAACATTATTATTCAACGGGGAATAAAAAAAGAAAATTCTGCAAGTTTCAAAACAACAGTCTAAATGTGATGGATGGATCATTGCGATTTCAAATATATTCGTCTCAGGTCTACCAAGGTTTCTTTTTTTTCTTGGAAAAAAAACCTTTTTCGGGTAAATTATATAACGGAGTAATGGAGGAATGATTTTGTAAAGATAGCTAGTTTTTGAAAAAGAGCAAAAAAAAGAAGTATTTATAATCTACTAGAGCTTTTCCTTGGGTAAACAATGAAATTGTATTGTTGTTTCAATAATGTATATTCTTGTATAAATATATATATATATATATATATTTCCCACGCCTAAGTAATATAAGAAGAGCCTCAAATCTTCTTCATATATCCGTTTCGAAGAATCTCACGTGGGTCAAAATCTAGATTTCTATACAAACCGTTCGATATTGTTCGAGTCCGTGGAATAAAATCTAGGGTTGAAATTTGGCCTAGTGTTAGAAGATCAGGGCCTATCTTATGGCTAGTTTCCGTCGTTCCTAATTCTTGTTCGTTCTCTAATTCTTCTGGTTGCTGTTCTTTTCGTTCTTTGTTTTCTTGTTTGGAAACTTCCATCATGTCTGCCAGTTTCTGTATTGTTAAAGCTGCAGTTGCTAGCATTTCTCCAGAGGCAGATATAGCTACTGTCGGGGTGGTAGAAGTGTCGGTAGAGATAGTAGACGCAGTGTGGCTAGTGGAGTTATCATCAAGGTTTTCCGTAGTAGATGTACCGGAAATATCATGCATGGTAGCTCCGCTATGTGCGATGCCGTTACTGACATCTTGACTTGGCAAGATGATAGAACGCTGACTAGCATAGACTGAAGCCGAAACCAATGTTCTCACTCTTTGCGTCACTGAGGTTTCGGGGAGAGATTCTGTTGATAGAAGACTGAGTAAACGAAGAGCTTCTGACCTGACACCAACAGTCTTGCTGTGGCCTCCAGGAAGAGAGCCACCGACTTGATCAGGAGGTAGTGCTATGCTATCACCATCATTCACATTCGACAGGGCAAGTTCCCGGAGTATAAGAACCACAAGCACCAGAAATGAATTTGTAAGTGGACTGCTGGTGTTAACTGTAGTCAAAAGCTTAACCTGCTCCGCACAGATCCCTAGTAGTGTTGCTGGAAACACTGTTAAATCTAGCATATGCGCTAGTAACCGTGCATGCCAATACACCATGGATAAAAACGGCCATTCCCGAGATGGAGCAGCAGTAGTATTAGTTGTGAAAGTCTCGAGGGTGACTCCATCGGATAGATCGTCTCGAAACCGGTCAGCCCATGCTATACAACTTCGACTTATGATAAGTTCACTAGCTGTCGGGTGATCTAATTCCTGTTGAGATCCAGAGGCTGTTTCTTCTGGGATTGCTATTATGACAGACGCAGTGAGGTCGAGTAGTGGAATCAGTCGTGTCAAGTGATATAGCTGGACTGGAAGAAGGTTAGAGATAGAATGATATTTCATTGCCCTCCTGGCTTCTGGGGCTGTGAGGTCGTCCCGTATGAGAGACGGTGCGCCTGAGCCTACAGCATGCCATTTATCAAGGACCACGAGAGACCACCAGATACGAGCTTTCAGTTTCTCTGATGGCGAAGGTGGGGCACTGTCGTCTGTTGTAGATCTAGAACTAGCGGGATTCTTGGGTATTCTTGTATAGATTTTGTTGCTGATAGCCTGCGCAACAGCTCGTCCAAGAAGAGTCGTTTTGCTCAGCCCATTTTCATTAGCTACACGATTATCCGCTTGAATTATTATAAGTAGCAGTGTCTGAAGGTGAACGAGTTCTGGGATGCTTTTACTAGTATCGCTGGTAATGATAGTATCAGCAGAGGAGAACTGCCAACTGGCTAGCTTGATATTGGCCTGCGCAAGATTTCCTGATGGGATATCCTTTTGAAGACTGGGGAAAGAATGCAGGGCTGAATAGAGCGATTCAATGAATGCTTCACGTAGATTGGCAGGACATTGAGACAAAGCTGCCTCGATTTCAGATCGTGTGTCCGCTAGGAAAGGAAACACAGGATGTATGATAGCCCGATATCTAGAAGAGGGGTTAAGGCGTAAAGGTCAGCGGATGGCAAAGATCAATGCATTCCATATAGACTTACGCATCATATACACTGTCTGATATTGAGACATTAGTAGAGTCTATACATTCGTCATGCCCGGAAACTGCCGGTGATACACTTGAGGCCACATTATCTGGTGAATCGTGAGATGATGGCACTAAAGACGCCTGTCTAGGGGATACCGAGGCCGGAATTGCTGACGAAACTAGGCGTTGTGTCAAGATTTCTTTGTCAACGGCAATATGTGATGATGGCGGCACGATGCCCGGAGACGCTACTACCAGTGATCTTGTTTCTGGCCAAAGATTGACTCTATTTGTTTCTATGCCAAGATCGTTTGTGGAGTTGAACGTAGTAAAGGGGCGCTTAAGACTACGCTCTACATTAAAAATTAGCACCCAGAATCTCATATAACATATAATAACAGCAAAAAGACAGGAAAAACGTACCCGTGACCAACTTGTTCTCGATTCCGCTGATGCGGTCTGCTAGTTCGCGGATATATCCTTTGCTCGGTCCTCGCTTCATAGGCATCCTACTAAACAGGCATATCATCTTTGCCCGACGACAATTATTGCACGGCGAGTCGCCATGGTCAGCAGAAGCATCGCACTTTATTTTCTTGCGTCTACATTCATCACAGGCACGTGATGCCTTGCTTCTTTTCCGCCCGATCAAACTTTGTTGTTGTTGTTGCTGGGTGTAGTGTAGCTCAGTAGAATGATGAAGAGCTGGAGCAAGTGACTGAAGCGGTTGATTAGAGATGTATAGAGAAGAGCTAGCATCTGTAGCATTATCTGTCTGTGGCAAAATAGAGCGTAACGTGTGCTCATTGAGAGCAGCAGTCGCCAAGACGTGGGTATTATCGGAAACTTGCCGGAGCAGGGAGTTGGAAACTAGACGAGAGTCGATATCTGCTATCTGCATTTGAATTGTTTCTAAATTCGACTGGACACCGACTTGTACGTAGTTTTCTGGGTCTGAATCCTGTGATTGTTGCGATGCGACATTTTGATTTGTGCTATCGACAGATAGTCCCGAGGCATTATGGCCGATTTGAGTTTCCGGGGCAATATTGGCAGTTCCGTTTTGGCTATTTATCGTGATATTCTCTGGTTGAGATCTGAATCCCAAGGGTTCCTTATTGGATACAGAAGAATCTTCTATTGTTGAATCGGCAGCGTTGTCCATGATGTTCACTATACCGCTAGCCGCTTGAGCCTCGGAAATATCGACGGAAAACTGTGAATTATGGTGGGAAGAGTTCTCGTTACTTTCAGTTGTTTTCATGCTAGATTCTACAGCAGAAGCAACAGCAGAATCTCCTGCGTTTTCCATTGTAAGAGGGAAGTCTCTTGGTCAAAACCAAATGGTTTATATAAAGTTAAGTTGATCACTGCATAGCAACGATGCTTACACGTTTGTTATGCTTATACTCCTGATTCGAATTATCCTAGTTTCTATTGTTAGTAACGAACTATACTAACTCATTCAAATACATACATACAATCATTTAAAGTTTACTTACTAATCTTTTTTTTTGAAAATACACTATATAAGTGATCGTGAGCGGTATAAGTCACTTTGCGGCACTTCGGAATGGAAAATCAATTCTGCCGATTACTCTTGAAAGTATGCGGTTCATCTCCGGCACTGACAATGGTAACCCTATTGTAACCCTAATTCTCAAGTCGACATCACGAATGCTCTTCCTCTGCTCTTTTTTGCCAAAACCCTTTCCCGTAGCTAACTAGAATCTCTTTGCCTTTACCGATTCCAGAACTTCCTAATTTGTTCTTGCCTTCTTCCTTTACGAAAACTGCCATGCATCGCTGTCTATGCTTGACACTCCAGACCTCTCGGAACTCTGCATTCGGCCGATCACCTACGCCCCGGTAATCATTAATGAAACGTGCTTCGTTGCCAGTTGATTCTGCGTCTACGGCTATTCCTTGGTCGTGATCTAGCCATAGGTCATAGTCTGAAGTTTCCTTCGTACTTTCCGGTGGGTGGACGATGCCTAGATACAAAAGAATTGGCACACCAGGCTTCAAGTTTTTTGTGGCAAAGAGGCCGGCTTGGCCATTGGCAGGGTGGCCTATGTCCTTAATGGGCACAATCTTGGCTTGTGAGCTAGGCAATTTGCAGATCTCATCGGGGACTTTGAATAGATTATCTGTGTATACGCCCAGGATTTTAATTTGATCTTTGCTTAGCTTAGGCGAATACTTTGGCGCAGTGATATATGTCAAATGCGACGGCCAGTTTTTCGGTTTGTTCGACATGTTGTGTTGAGACCAAGAAGACTGAAATAAGCTGCAGCTCAATTTTATGTTGTGATATGGACCTAGAAATCACAAATAACCAGTGATGAATGAATGTGATGTGTTCGATGTCTTAATGGTATAGGCTTATGTTTCCTATTAGATTTTAAATTAACGAATATGAGGTAGCCTAGGTGTAAAGATAACAAATCGATAGAAATTAGTTAATTATAGCTAAGCTATGAAAAGGTTGACTGACTGAAGCTTAGTAAAATATCTTCACGATATAGGATAAGTGAGGCTCGACGTCTAAAATAAACACTAGGGTTAATAGGGTTGCGATAAGAAATCTTTATCCAGGCCCCACTAAAAAATATCATCGGCTACCGGTTTAGATCGTCCTGCCAAATCGAAATTTTGCGACAAAATCGAACTCTAGGCTTCAAGTGCGAGAAATTACGGCAGTATTAATTTGGGGTTCTTTGTGCACTATCTCTCTTCTAGCTTCGAAGAATCTTTTCTTTTCTTTCCTATTATTTCTAATTTTCAATTATCACAAATATGGGTGCTAAATTAAAAGGCAGAGCGAAGCAATTCGCCCATCTAGAGCAACAGCCCAAGACTGGTGAGTTTTCCTGCTTTGAGAACATTCGATATGATTTCAGTCTGCTATGTTGCTTCTTCTAACATATATTTTTTCTTGACTGACTAGACTATGATCCCGAAATCGACAATGCTCACTCAGAAGACGAAGATGCCGAAGACGACAGCGAGGACGAGAACGCCGGCACTGAGCACTACGTCCAGGTTAGGTATGTCTAAAGTCGAACATTATACTCATTGTATACTATATGGAGGTGTTCAAGTCTAATATATATGCCATCTATAGCAAGAGTAAACTCCGCAAACACGAAGGCTTAACTCTCGGTCCCAATTACCGCGGAACTCGCATCTCGCGCAAAGATCTTGAGACCGAAACCTCTCAGCTTTCCGAAGAAGAAGAATCTTCCGAAGAAGAC
>RHDR01000692.1:0-15895 GCA_009806295.1 Davidsoniella neocaledoniae
GGGATAATTAAAATAGGAAAAAACACATAAAAATGATGGCCCTGCGCTAAACTTTGAATAAACTGAAAAGAAAATCAGAAAAGAAAAAAGAAAAAGAAATCAACGTCAAGCTCATGTCATGAAAACAACAAATTATAATGCCAAAGAGGAAAAAGACACAAAAGATAATTGGCTTCCCCGCTTATACGCAAACTAAGACTAAAGACCCTTCAGAACAATAATATCCTCCCGATCCGAATATCCATCCCTCCCCACGAGGCCATAATCCGAAGAAGCTTATAAAAGCAACAATAGACTCCCCAAGATGAAACGAAGAGAAGAAATTGAGAAGAAGAAAAAAGAAGGTCCAAAAAAGCTGAAAGCTCCATAGATCAAGAGAGCATGTATGTGATATAAGCTAGATTTGCTTGTCATGTGAAGCTGTTCTTGAAATATAGCACATGATACCATATCATATGTAACCGTGACAGTATGTACGCTCCACATGTATACGGCACAGCATATACACTATATGGACGCCTCCAACATGCAGATATCCGCCTATCCTTTCCGTTCTAACCATTATCTACTGCTTGTAGGTTGAGTAGTTGTAGACTGTAGATAGTTGAGTAGGAAGTTTCTATCTGCCGGTGAAATGGGCGTCTTCTTGCCACCGTTAGAGTGGGTACCATCACTCATAGCTGAAGTCGTCGATGGCATGCGTCTATACGTCTCTGCAGGGCCGTAGCCTGGCTGTTGGCCCTGCTGGACCAAGTGCTGCTGGGTCTGACCCTGTAGAGGGATATGTAATTGCTTCTGCTGCTCTTGTTGCTGAAGCTGCGCACTCATCTGGTAGTTGGATTGCTGGAGATGCATTTGCTGAAGCATTTGCTGTTGCTGGTCTACGCTCTTGTCGTGATCCGAGTAGGCGCTAGTAGTATCGGGAATATGCGAGTTGCTCAATGGATGCGGCTGGTATTGCTGGTAGGATGAGCCATAGTACTTAGGGAGAGCTTGTGTCTGGAAATTATGACCATATCCGGGCTGCATCTGAGGCATTCCGTATTGAGCTTGGCCCGTGGAATGGTAATAGCTCTGCGGAGGTTGCGCCTGTGCATGTTGCTGACTCGGGGAGCCGCCAAACAGGGAAAGCAGCTTCTGTCTCTGCTCCGGAGTTTGCTTAGGAGCGCCAGATGCAATATTAGCGTCAGACATTGGAGGACTAGCCATTGCTTGTTGGCTAGGCGCCGTGCTTTCAAGTGTCGAACGGTCAAAATTGTACGGCGTCTGAGAATGCCGTGAATGCCCACCGATACTAGGCGAAACGGAGTCGCGATGTTGCAGTAACGGTAATGGTGATTCAACCGATACGGTGCCGCGGACATAATTGGAGTTGGACAAAGCACTCGGTTGTCTAACGCCACCATGAATAGCTAAGTTACCCATGGCATGATGGAGGCTAGCTGTGTCACCCTCATGTCTCGAGCCGTTATATGACTGGTTATCCAGTGGGGATTCTCTATAGCTACTAGGCCCTTGACCAGATAGCGAATCATTGGGGTTAGGCGAGGTAGATCCCCCTCCATTCAGTATGTCCAGTAGAGTAGAGCGTTGCTTCTCAGATTGAGGTGCATGTTGCTTTTGTGCATGCATCATGCCTAGAATAGCTTGGTTATTGTGGATGGCCATGGGGTCCATCGGAGCGACGCCTCCATTCTGAGTGTACTGATCTTGGTTGGCGCCGATATTCGGGTTGTTCTGCATTCTAGCAAAATATTGTTCGGAGGTCTCGTTAGGCCAGGAACGTTGCCGTTCAATATCAACTGGGAATTGTTGGGTACTTTCAGGTTCAGCAGAGTTGCTGGTGAGCATACCCAAAAGTCCCTTACTATGGTTCGAAAGACTTGCTCCAGAGACATAGCTAGCATTAGCGCTGGGCTGAGGTGGGTTAGGAATGTATTGATCTGATCCGGGCCTAGGACCGTATGCGCCATTGCCAATCTGGTTGGAGCCGGGCACCGGCTGGGATTGAGACTGTGGTAGTTCGTGATATCCGTGAGACTGAACATTATAAGAAGATGGGTCAGCAGCCACATGCTGCTGTGGTTGGCTATGGTTTCCCTGGCCATTGAAGCTCTGGATTGGAATGCCCTGTGGTTGGCCATGCTGGAGATCTTGCAGTTGATTCTGGGGCTGGTGTTGCTGGGCCTGTATCTGTATCTGTTGCTGTTGCTGTTGCTGCTGTTGTCTATGGTACTCCTGCTGCTGTTGTTGTAATCTTTGCTGTGCCATGGTGATATGAAGCGGGAGGACTTGGCTCTGTCGCTGGCCTTTGATACTGTTAGGCGGAGGGGTAGCATAGCTTAGCAAGCCTTGATCCAGGTTGGCCTTTTGAACCTGTGGGGGGATAGGCTGCGGATGGTGGATAGTTGTAGGAGGAGTTTGCTTGATAACAGGTGGCGGTACAGACGGGGCAGGTTGAGGAGGGGTTGGCTTGTGATAGCTGTCGGGATTCTCGAAAGACCCATCATAATCATCGTTTTCGGCAGAATTGTTCCCATCATTGTGGTTATTGTTGTTGCTGTGGTTGGCGTTACCGTTGTTGAGCAGGTGCATGAGACTAGCAGATGCTTCATCGGCGTTTTGTGATGGCGGGGGAACACTGCCTGGTTGGCCAGAGAATTCATTGGCGCCAGGGACTTGGAGTAGATGCTGCAGATCGAGACTAGTCATGTATAGCTCAGCTTGTTGCTGTTGTTCATCGTAATTTGTAAAAGGGTCGCGATTTCCAGTTTCATCATAAACTTCCTCGGGAATTCCACCAGGCGAGAGGTGAGATGGATCGTTGCCACCCTGTCTACGAGCATCTTGTCGTTTTTGCTTCGATACCCACTTCTTAAGGTGGTTTAGAAACGGGGCAACCATGTAGAACTTGTTGCTCGAAAAGGCACTCTCTTCGTCGGTCTGGTTATGTTTCTTCTTGAAGAAGGGGAGCTCAGACAATGGGAACCACTCAACCTTGGAGATTTCCTTTCTGGTTTTCGGCTCAAAACGCGTATCCATGGGTACATTTCGGAATACATACAGACGAATAGCCTGTTCTCGTATGTTGACGTCAAGATACTTGACATCCTCTGGATCAGGAACCAAACCAGCTTGACGAAGATCTAAGCCAGTCTCTTCCTCGACTTCGCGGATGGCACAGTCAAGGTCATCCTCGGCCTTGTTTATTTTTCCGCGGGGGAAACTCCAGCTGGCAGTCTTCTTCCAACCCTTGACCAGCACAACATGATCCATTTGGTCATTGAGCATGATAGCGCCACGGACGGGAATTCTCTGCTTGTACTGCAAGAACTGCTCAAAGGCCCGCTCGTGTGCTTCTTTAGGGTATACGGCGAGTAATGGGCAGTGCTTGAACATCATGGCAGAGAAGATGCGAAGGGTCATAGCAGGCAGATGAGGATTCGATGGGCGGATGAAGTCCTCGTAGAACCATTGTGCTTCTTCGAGATGGAAACAGATGCGCTCCATAGAAGACAAGTCTTCCTCGGGGTTGTTGATGACGAATCTAGCGCAGAGATCATCCAGCCCTATTTACAGCATCAGAGAAGGTTTGGTATGGTTAGCATTGTGACCGACAAAAGAGGGATGTGGTTTATATGATTGACGTAGATGTTTGGTTATTGTGTGCAAGGATGGGATGAGATGACGAGGGGTTATGTGAAGATAGATAGGGCCGGGTGATATGACAAGGTGACATGATGACATACAGTCCTCCAGCGATCTAGATTCGCTCTGTGGCAAAGACATTGTTGCAGATATGAGGGACAAAAAGCATGCTATTGTAGGTGATGGAAATGGTGATGACGGATGGCAGACTCAAGATGTCTAGGCCGACGAAGTAGAAAGAGAGCTGACGACTGGTGGGAGCGTCAGTTCGTCAGGCGTTGCGCGTATGTTGGTGGTGGTGGTGTTGGCGATTGACAAAACGATGGGCTGCAAGTAAGTGGCAACAGAGTAGCAGAATAGGCAAGGTAGACAATAGTTAGGGTTATTATGATGGTGGGGAATGGCTGCTACAACTTGGTGTAGAGCTATGCTATCGATTCTTGGCTTGGTGTAGCGATGCCTATAGCGGCTTGTGGTAGTGCTAAGCCGATATGATAGCGCTGGGCTAGTTTGGAGAAGCTAAAGGCTGCCGTTGCCAGCGGGGATGGCAATGAAGATAGACGGATAGCAGTCAGAAATTCAGGAAAAAGAGAATAGAGGCAATGCAACGAGCGGAGCCGTTGATGAAGAGATAAAGCGGGAGATGAACAAATGGGCATGCGGCGAGCGGAGCGAGAGGAAAAGAGGAAAAGCAATGTTCAATATGCGAAGCCAGAAGAGGAGAAAGAGAGGAAAGAGAAGCCGAAGAAAAAATTGGTGACGTGACGCAGAGGCCTGTCAGTAGCAGTTACAGGCGGTATAGGTGCGCTGAAAGCCTAAAAGGGTCCTAGAAAAGCGTGGTTTAGCGGCCAAGTTGATGACTCGACAAGGCTGCACGTGTAGCGGGGGTGGGGAAAATAGAGCTTTGGGCGCAAAAAAAAGGTGGAACGGTCACTGGCCCAACCAAGAAAAGAAACAACCCAAGCTATCCACCCAAGAGTTAGCGAATTAAGCCTGCCTTGACACCAGTTTCGTATCAAATAATGAACATCAAGTATCACGTCAAGGAGGCCAAGAACAAAATGGAATTCACAATTGCTCTGGCACAGCTTTCTAGAGGCATGCACAGTGTGCATATATCCAGCTTGGAACGAAGCTACTTTTGGGTTTTTGTCTTCATCCCTCGATACGTAGTTGTAGACTTGGCGAACTATAGGATCGTGTTTGTGGCTTGCCAGCACAATATTCAATTTACAACGATAACGATTGGCATAAAAGTGGATAGACTGACAAACAACGAGCTGTACATCATAAAAGGGTAAAAAAAAAACAACATTGCAGCTGACAACCATCAGATCTTGGATAAATATACAGGTCTTCCTTGAGGTAGTTGGGATTCTCCACTTGACCGGAATACGACTGGCCAAAGCTCCTTGAAAGCTATTACACACTAAAGAACAGGCAACTACAAGGGTTAACTTAGGGTCTCCACATAGCTTAATCCCAATAAGGCCCAGCGGCCTCCAGCCCTCCTCCGCTGAGTTTGTCGTGGCGCAAGCAGAGTCCAGACAAGGCCATTAGATAGAGCGAGTGAACGCAACAGAAATCATGAAAAGAAGATCTGCTAACTACCGGCTTTATAATGTGCTACGTGAGAGGGAGCCGATGCGCCCACGTGTATACAGCAGCGTAGAAGCCCAACAAGTGTTGAAGTCCTCATTCTGGATTCGCATTCTGGATTCACATGCCATATATTGACTTAGAGGCTAAAGACAGACTGATATTTTCTTGTTGAGAGAGGCAACTAAGGCGGCTTGAGGGACGCGGACTGAACGAAGCATTACATCACCGGCGGGGGGGCGGGAAGGCTAGCTCTGCCTCATTGAGCGATCATTGAGGTGCCATTGAGAAACACTGCCGAGACGGGCATTTAAAGTATTCAAGACGGAGACAAAGAAAAGAAGAAGTACAAAGGACATGGGTATATATATAGAGAGACCATGAGCGTTGTCTTTGTTCTCTTGTCTGCTTATTATCTCTGAGATTTATACACAAAATTGGAAACATCAACAGCCGCTATTGCTTCTTTGTCTACGCGCCAATCCTTAATCCAGTATCCAGCGCCCTCGAAACGAACATTCGACATCCCCTGTTTGGACCAACAACGCTATTATTCTTTGGCTTTGCTGCCCATCGTTTCTTTCTTCAAGGTCTTTTGGCGGCTGCGTTTGTTGTAAGCGCTGGAGATCCAATCAAGTCCAAATAAAAGAAACTACCAAAAATCGCTTTGGAAAGCAAGAACAGCAATACCCTTGTCCTCCCTTTGCAAGACCGAATCGAGCAACTACCATTTCCAGCTGAACGTCTTTGTCTGTTTCTACTGGTTTAAAGCAAGGCTAGCTGCCATTATTTTGACTACGATATCTTTTGAATTCTTTTTTTCAACTACGTTTTTCTCTATATCTTTTCGTCCGTCTAGTTTTATTTTGATATCAAAATCACCATAATTATCATTTCGCCATGTCGTTCGTCGCCAAATATGTCGGCAAGAAGATCCTGGGCGAGTCACTGTCCAACAAATTCGGCACTGAGGTACGTTTATGCAAACCAAGCTTTTTTTCTCTTTTCTTCCTTGTCGGCCCCTGGATTTTGACGTGCCGATCTGCCGGCACGGATCCAAAGAAGCCGAGTTGAACGTGAGATGATTAAGAAGTCAGTGCATTTACTAACCACTATAATTCCATCTATCAGGACCCTTACTTCGAGACCGTTCCTGCTACACGCTTAGATGGCAGACCCATTGAGGGAAAGACTAAGCAACGAAGAAAGGCTCACCCACCTGGCCTATCCGAGCATGACAGCAAGATCCTCACCAAGGTCAAGCGACGTGCGTACCGTTTAGACATGTGCTTGTTCAACTGCTGTGGCATCCGCTTTGGCTGGGGAAGTGTGATTGGCATTGTACCAGCGTAAGTGATCCATCATTATCGAGTTAACATGCTCTATATACTAACCATGTAACAGAATTGGTGATGTCATCGATACGTTCTTTGCCTTGATGGTTCTGCGTACCTGCAGCCAAATTGAAGGTGGCTTGCCAGCTTCTCTTCGTGCCCGCATGATTCTCAACATCGTCATTGATTTCTGTGTTGGCCTTGTCCCCTTTTTGGGTGATGTTGTCGATGCCCTATTTCGTGCCAACACCCGCAACGCTGCTCTACTCGAAGCTCATCTGCGTGAAGTCGGAAAGAAGAACCTACGTCAGAGTGGTGCGCTATCCCAGACTTTGACCCGTCGGATCCTGGCGTCTTTGACCGTGATGGAGGCGAAGACCGTGACTACCGCCGCTCACCATCAAGACATCGAGGTGACGAGAGACAGCCGCGTAGAGAAGAGCCAATGCGTTCTGAACGCAGCTGGACTGGTAGACAGCGTGATCGCGATCTCGAGTCGGGGGAGTATCGGGAGCACACCCGTGAGAAGTCCACAGGCAGACATGGTTCCCGCAGGTGAATCTAGGCGGGTTATAGGCCCCAAACGCCGTTACGCTACTTCACGATAATATGGGTTTCATTTTCTTTTGTTCTCTTTTCCATGGCTGTTCTGATTTTATATATATAGATATCTCGATACACTGAATTTTATTTTACTGTCACATACATATAACTAGCCTTCTTGATAGTGACATAGCCCAAATTTACTAAAGCGTACAGAGTAATAAGATAGTTTTCAAAAAACCAAGGCCGCTTTCAGCAAATTGACAAAAGCAAATGAAAGATATTGCCATCGCGCCTCATAATCTATAGCGTACTTCAAACTATACTTCTCATTTCACTTACATTAACAGTTCAAAGTGGAGCCACTAGTTGTCTAGACCTCCTAGATGAATAACCACGATGACAGGTAATATGGCCAATGTGGCGATAATGTTTAGATTCTTCACGTAGTCAGCGATTCTAAAAGTCCTATGACTAGCATGTTGGTATTAGTCTCTATGTCTACTTTCTTGGGCAGCCGCCATTTTGATTATGGAACTTACTTTTTTCACTATCTGCGTCCGAGCATTTCCAGTTCATCTACCTAGATATATACTTACTTTATTCGTTTTATCATCATGAAGTGGTGTATCTCGCATTTGTTCTTTCCTTGGGTCCTTCGCACCATGGCTCAAGAAACCCGTCCGGTGATTTACGATCACGGACACTCGATCCATGGCCGCCAATTGGTCCAGTTCAACAGCACAAACCTGGCTATTTCCGCGAATCAAAGCGACAAACTAATTGATAACGACCTATTTGAACGTCCGCAGTTCATCTACCTTCCTGACTCGGCCAAGAACACCAGCGTTGCTGACCCAAACCGATGGGCCCTAGGCCAGAATAACGATGCCGTGCTGGCTTCGATTGCCAAGGTTCTGGCTAACCAGACGGAGTCACAGTCACTCAACAGCTCCGTCTCTGTTTCGCCTTCTAGCCCGGCTATCATCCTTGCCGGACAGCGTGACGGCCGATCCAGTGGCTGTGGAAAAACCCCACGCCTGAGCAACGCCGTGGAGCACCGCATTTTCTCCGGTGGTCGTGACCGGTCATTCCACATCCGCCTACCGCGCAACTACGACCCACACAAATCATACAAGCTCATACTTACGCTCCACGCCTTCCTCGGTAGCTCGAGCGATCTACGGCAGGGCTCGGGCGCATATCTGCCGTGGTACGGCCTACCAGCACAGGACGTCGACAACGACACCATCTACGTCGCCCCCAACGGATCCGCGGGCATGTGGCTCAACGCCGGCGGCGACGATACAGCCTTCCTACGCAAAGTTATTCAGACCGTCGAGGCGCAGACGTGCATCGATCCGAGTCAACGCTATGTAGTCGGCTACAGCTTCGGCGCTGCTATGACCTATGCCTTAGCCTGCGAGATGGGCGATGAGCTGCGTGCCGTGGCCCTGTGGAGCGGAGCGCTATCAGTGGCTGCTCTGGTGTTCGGCCCCAGCTCCCCGTGGCTTTTTATGGCCAGCATGGAATCCGTGATAGTGTCTTACCCATCTCGATGGCTCGCGCTGTGCGGGATAGCTTCGTGGCTACCAATGGCTGTAAACGCCGTAGAGCCCAGACTCCGCGTCGGGGCTCGGGTCAGCATAAGATCACAGAGTATGAGTGCGATGAGGACAAGCCGGTTGTCTGGGTCGAGTTTGACGATGGCCATACCCAGCAGCCCGGTGCCAGAGCCGGTCGCGAGACTTGGGCGCCACAGTATACCTGGGAATTCTTCCAGCGATTCTTCTAGGTGATGTTAGTCTTATTTTTCCATCACCATATTGTGAGCCCATAATCTCGCCTGTTTATTTCGTTCGCTCACGTTATTATCTCGTTTTTTTGATCTTCTATTAGAGCATCTATCGTCCTGCTTCACTCGGCCCAAGTCAAGTTTCGAATACCAAACACCGTCAGATATTTCCGTCTTGTATCTTACTAATGAGCAGCATTATTCATGCTAGCTGACAGTATTGTGTTTGCTGGCGTGATCCGGGACAAGGAGTAAAAGCGATGAAGAAGGGGGGTGGTGTTGCAAATAGTAGCTACCAACAAGCGGTGAAGAAACCAGGCTTCAACTCCCCTTTCTCCCTAGTTTGCAGTGTGACGATAGCTGCATGTCTTGCTGTATTCATGCATCTTTTTCGGATTTAGTTGTCATGGCTTCTTCAAGGGGTTGAGACTGAAGGAAAGAAAGAAATATTCTAGTTCAATTCAAATATTCTATGTATTTTTTCCTTCAATTCCAGTTCAAGGAGATAATATATAATAACTGTTATGGTTGTACAATAGGGTTACGCCATTACACTTATAACAGTAGGGCTTAATAGTATATTAGTCAGTATAGCTGTATTTATGCATGTACAATTGCTTAAAAAAACTCTCAGCTCACTACTGTCTTGTTTTTGTTTTTTAAGCTCCCGTGTCCAAAAGCCGAACTCGCAGTTTTCAGGTATCTTTCCTATGATTTTATCCTCATTCGTATTTGATACTGTTGTTTTAATCTGATAAAAAAACACTGGGTCCTTTATCAATCTCCGAGAATTCATAGACTAGGGAGTCTTTGGTAAGAATTACCAACTCGCCCGAGAACAAGCGCAATAGCTACTTATTTACTTGCTCAAAGTCCATTCTCTCCAAATGCATGCTTGGCCCCTTGCTTTGGCCTTCTCATCTGAAGTAATTTTCATTTGTTGTTCAAGCTAAAGGCAAGCGGATCTTTATCAATCAGCTCCGCCAAGCTTAGCGTGTAAAGTTCTAGAACCGCGAGAATGCCGGCTTCCAAAGATCTGATAAGCCACCATCGCCCAAACACCTAACAGTGAAGCATCCATAGCAAAATGGCCACGGACATAACAGAGAAAGCGGGTCTTTCTTCTCCCCCCCTAGTGGATCCAAGAAAATAAAAATACATGACAAAGAAATACAATGTGGAGATAAGCCTAGGAGAAATGCTGCCTGTTTTGTGCCAAAGGGGGCGTTGAGTGATAAATAGAGGGGCATTTGTAAATAATGGAGGGGTATGTTATAGCTGAGGCAATCTCTTCAATCGTGTTTAGGTGGTCACGGCATGCTTCAGGGGGACTAACTAATGAATTCATGAAGATGATAGACGGAGAGGCTTGTGATGCTAGAGTACCGACTGGCACTGATAATTCAGTAGTAGCATGTCTAGGGGAAAATGAATGAACGAGCCAAGCTGCCATTGACCATCAACACCGAAGTCATGGCCATAGACACAACAGCACGGGCCAGTGGCATATTTACTTGGAACTATCGTAAATTACTCAGACTAGATCCAAAACATGTATTGATGTCGAAGCCCGAGGTTAGACTTTTTGTCAGAAAGAATGTCAATATGGTGGGTTGTAGTTTGCTAGAATAGACACAACGCGTTATTTTTTTTGTTGATTTTAATCGTGTTTCTGACTATTGTGGGATGTTGAGCTGGCTCATAAACACACACCCTCCGATTCGGAACGGGCTGAATGCTTATGTACATACATGTACTTAGCCTCAGTCAAACATTGTGATATATGGCTAAGACAAGCGACGATTGGCTAACATGGTGCTATTGTGATATGTATCATATTGGACAGCACAGATTCATTTGTGCATAGTACATGTATACAAATGTACGATATCAGCGTATAGATTTAGGACACGAGCGAAACTTTCTAATTTGGTAAGACCGGCTCGTCTGGCAAGTCAAGTACACAGATATCATTCTGTAGTTATATACAAATCATAGACAACAGGCAACATCCCGCGCGCAAGATCGCGAAGGCGGAAGACACGCTTAGACAGGACGCGAAGTCCACTTAAAGCCCTAGCTTTGATCGTGGGGCAGTTGCCTCCCTCGTTGCTGTGCCTGAGGAATGGAAACAAGCTTGCCATCCATTATGTGGATCCCTGTGTCCCAGCGATGCCGCAGATTTTCGCGTAAAGTGGTTTCCATTATTTACATGGACACATATTTACTTGGCATTTTATTTTTGCTGTAGCAACATGACAAAGTAGCCCCGCCATACTCTGTACGCTGAAAAGATACTTTACGCGTGGTGGCTTAGGCAATCTTTCTTTCCCTTTTATATCATTTTGTGTCTCAGGTTTAGAAGAGTAGTTGCCGTGGAGAAGTTGATTTACCAAGTTGGATTGTTGGCCTGGCGTGGTAAGGAGTGCAGAAAAAAAATCAGACAGGCAACTACTCGATATACTAATATATAGCATGGAGATAGTTTGGCCGAATAATAGACCATATTGAATTTTTCTGCTTAGGCGTTCCCCTTTACTATCATCACATTCTCGTCTGAGTTTCCTTCGCACACTGCATTTTTTACATACATGATAGCTGTAGTTGCATCGCCGTTCGTTAATTTCGCCGCGTCGCCCAACCAACACCTGTCGTTATTCCTTTCCTTTCTCGTCTAACAAGGAAGATAGAAACCTCAAGACGACCCTGTCATATCGCCCAGGTTGCTCTTCTCTCGTTGAATGGTCCGTTCACACGTTCTAGTAAGTAATAAGTCGGCTCAGTGTCTCATGAGCCCGCTTGATTTTGGGATTGATTTTTTGCCGCTTGGCCCTGTTCCTTCTCGCATGTACAGTAGTTATTGTACCCCTTCTGCTTTTGAACCACCGAGACTACACGTTGTAGTTTGATATTGTACATATTATGTATGTATACGCATACGCATACATGTACATCTGTATACGTCCTGCATTTTCTGGTAGCAGTAGTCTCCAAAAATGGTACCGCTTGGTTAGTTAGTAGCCGCACTATCGAACGCTGTGCCCCTTGCGTCTGGTCCATGTCTAGTTGTATACCAGGTTCTCTGGCGGACATGAATTAGCCTGGTAACCACACTTTGGTCTTTGTAAACAAACGGCCGACTATCTGATTATCTCCTCGTGTTAGATATCGTCATCTGCCAGTCGCAAAGCTGTTGCCCTGGGAGCCGGCAAGGCTGTAAAGTGCGCATCCCCAAGCGCTTGTGAGCCCAGAAAGCCGACAAGACAGAAATACCCTTTGTTGCTCAACTGCCCCAGCAACCGCGCCCTCCAGTCAAGGCACCCTGGCTCACTAAAAACCAGATCAGTCCTCTTCCATCCTCTCTATTCCTCGATTCGTACCAGTGTGCTTGAGAGGCCCCAGCTGTACGCCCCCTGCCCTTGAATTGTTCTTCTATTGAGCTCAGGTACTCTTTTTGTAATGTTGTTCATGCTGTCGCAGTGGCAGCAGAATATCACCCCCCCAGACTAATACTAGCGGCACCCAATGCAGCAAGATCGGATCCTCGAATAAAAAATGTTTTATGTTCATTTTTTTTTCTCTTCTGCTTCAAACCAGGAAGGAACCCTCTAAACGCGTGCACAACGCGTTCGAGCCCGCTCTTTCCTGACTGGGATACCAACGTCTAACCAGATATAAAGTGCCTACCCTCGCGCCCTGGCATGCTCTTTCCCTCCTCGTCTTGTCTTCATCAACACCAACCTCCTCATCTTCTCTATTCTCTGCCTTTGTTCCAAGCACATCATCAATCTTGGTCTCTCATTCTAATTCTCATTCTTTTGCTTGCAGACATTATCCATTTATCTGACCCAAAGTCTATTCTTTTCTTTGCCATACATTGATTGACCGCGTGTAGTCTTGTCTCTACAACAAGCACTCTTTCATACCTTCACATACATACATAATGGCCGTCAACGTCACTCCATCCAAGCAGGTATGTTCGCTACCATATACTCTGATAGACGTCCCAAGGACCATCTGACTACATATACACATGTGCTAACCTCTTGATTTCTGAATAGGCTGCTGCTGCCATTAGCGCTTTCTCGATAAATGAGCCCGTCAAGAAGCTGAGCTTCGACAACAAGGATAACAAGGCCCTTACTGAGGCTGATATTGCTGCTATGGACGATTCCACTACTGTCCAGGCCAAGAAGATCGAGGAACCCAAAAAGGTTGCCGCTGGCATCAAGGACTTCGAGGCCGATGAGCCTCTCCTACAAGAGAACCCCAACCGCTTCGTCTTGTTCCCCATCAAGTACCATGAGGTAAGACCACACTACGTGCCTCTCCATTTGTCGTCTCCCCCGCGATGACGTAACATGAACCCTACCCCCGCAATATCGTGGCCTAGTCACTGACATTCATACCCTACAATAGATCTGGCAAATGTACAAGAAGGCTGAGGCCTCTTTCTGGACCGCTGAGGAGATTGATCTATCTAAGGATCTCCACGACTGGAACAACCGCCTGACCAAGGACGAGCAATACTTCATCTCCCACATCCTGGCTTTCTTTGCTGCCTCTGATGGTATCGTCAATGAGAACCTGGTTGAGCGTTTCTCTGGTGAGGTCCAGATCCCCGAGGCTCGCTGCTTCTACGGCTTTCAGATCATGATGGAGAACATCCACTCCGAGACCTACTCCCTATTGATCGATACTTACATCAAGGAGCCTGCTCAGCGCACATACCTGTTCAACGCCATTGACACCATCCCCTGCATCCGTCGTAAGGCTGATTGGGCCCTTAAGTGGATTTGCGACAGAGAATCAACCTTTGCCCAGCGTCTCATTGCTTTTGCTGCTGTCGAGGGTATCTTCTTCTCTGGTGCCTTTGCTTCTATCTTTTGGCTGCGCAAGCGTGGTCTGATGCCCGGTCTGACCTTTTCCAACGAGCTTATTTCTCGTGATGAGGGTCTGCATACCGATTTTGCTTGCTTATTGTTCTCGCACTTGAACAACCGCCCTAGCAAGGAGCTTGTTGAAAAGATTATCACTGATGCTGTTGTCATCGAGAAAGAGTTCTTGACCGAGGCTCTTCCTTGCGGTCTGCTGGGCATGAACGCCGATCTGATGAAGCAGTACATTGAGTTCGTTGCTGACCGTCTCTTGGTTGCACTTGGCAATGACAAGGTGTACCGTGCTACAAACCCCTTCGACTTCATGGAGAACATTTCTCTGGGAGGCAAGACCAACTTCTTCGAGAAGCGTGTTGGTGACTACCAAAAGGCCGGTGTCCTGGCTTCGGCTAAGAAGATGACCGGTGAAGAGAACACCACTGCAGCTGACGATGCCTTTGCCTTTGATGAGGACTTTTGAACGGCTTCGCGCATTGTTTACTTGTCATGTAATCTTGCTTTTGGGTCATTGGTTTTCTTGTTTTAAATCCTCGTGGTTTGGCTAATTCCTGGGTTGCTGCTATGTCTTTCACACTTACACTTCGCATAAAGATTCCCCTTTTTCTTTTTTTTGTTCTTTGGGCTGTATATTTTTGGGCGTTTGTTTACGGGGTTATCTTTTGATGTCATGGCTTATATTTGTATTGGCTTTATGTGTTTTGTTATTAGTATGGGCTGGATTCTTTTTGAAAAAGGAAATCTGGCAATGGTCGATGTTTTCATGTCTTTTATGGTATTTTCCCTAAGGTTTATTAAACTTATTCTCTATTTCTTTGTCTTGATCTTGTCCATGAGAAAACTTAAAAATTGTAAACGGAGCAACTGACTGCGGATAGTTTGACTTTATCGATAGATTATTTCTTGAGCCTTGGTATTTGCCTTACTCTAATCAATGATATATGATGTATATATACCCTATATATTTCACTACATTCTACGCAACACGGTTCCATTATCATGTTGTCACGAGATAATAGTCTGAGCCTTGTTTTCTCCCTCTATAGATATATATAACTCATTAAAAATACTGTCCGCTTTATGTTTAACCGTAGACTATCAGTGGTCTTTTGAGCTAAATAACTGACATCATAATGGATATGTAGTTTCTCTCTAAAGAACTAGTTATATCGTAAGCTATATTAAGAAGACTTTGTTCAGTAAGAGCTGACTCGGTAATGAGGGATATGTCGAAGGTTTATCAAAATTAGTGCATGTCTGTTTTATCTATCTTGAATCATCACTAACTATCTATCTATCCTTTGATAAAGACTAATTCTGATACTCTGAATGACTCGCGCCCCGCCCGCCATATTACTCAATCTATCATGTATGTTGTGCTTAGACATGTGACTGAATACAGAGAGAGATGGTGTCTTTTTTAGGATACCTACTTTAAGAAGATATTATTGAAATTATTGAAATATTGAAGATAATTTATCATTCTGACAACATTACTATTCTTGCTTGCTGTTTGACAGAATTATAACTAAGGATCTATGATATTCAATCTCAGGATTTCCTAATAGCTATAGAGAGCCGAGAATCAACTACTATCAAGTGATGGTATCAGTTACAATCGCCTCTTTGAAGCTCAGTCAAAGGAATCGCACGATAACAAAAGCACGAAAGGCTTTCTGGCATTCGGTGAAAGAGTTCATATCTTACTAGGCTATGAGGAGGATGATCAGAGAATCCAGGCGGATTCCAGCTACTAGTGTAATGTTGCTCTCTAGTCTGCCATGTTATCATATAATGTGGTTTTATCACCTCCGGAAACAGTCTTCACCTCTTGATACAGTCAACAGTTTCTGGGACTGGCAGGACGATATTTCTTTTGAACCATTCAACCAATGCCGAAATTGATGATATGGATCCAGATGTAGATACGGAGGAGAGTTGGATGATGATATCTACGTATCGCCCGATTGGAAGGCTATTGATATGATAGTGGGGGCACCTGATAATCTGCCTTTAGAACAATAATCTTGGTTTTTTTGGTTCTATTTCTTTTTGTATGTTATAGATGTGTTTTTTGGAAA
>RHDR01000693.1:0-15846 GCA_009806295.1 Davidsoniella neocaledoniae
AAAAAAAAAAGGACAAAGTCAAATACAGTCGTTGATACAAAGATTGACAAGTATCGGAAAGCCACGACAATGGGCAAAAATGAAAGAGAGAAAACTCGGGCAAGAAATGGAAGAGAGGATATAGTGTGCCTAAATATAACTTACTCCTACGATATTCCAAGTGAGGCGAGAATAAGATGATTGTTTGATTTTATTGCTGACGAGCAATACACTGGGGCAACCAGAGAATGAATAACAGGCCTAGGCTTGCACTTGTTACCCGTGGATTTGCGAGCCAGGAGTAGATGGGCAATAAGCTGTGGAATGCAGCAAAGAACCTTTCTCGCCTGGGGATGAGGACTCAGCTTCTTCCGAGGGCAAGGTTGATGTAAGAGGGATACGATGCGATGTACAATAGTATGCTGGAGGCTCTTAACTTTGTCATAAATAATCGTAAAGCGTCGCCACGGTATCGTATCGAAATCCGCAGTTTTCTGTTCAGGCAGTGATGACAAAGTATGCGGTGGCACTAGATCGGATAGTTGGTCGCTTTTATTGACAGGAAAAGCAAAATAAATTGTGGTGGTGAATTCTGGATTCTGCTGTGGTGATCAAGTTACACAGCGTCTTTTGCCGTATTCAAGTCCGTTTCTGAATGTTTTGCATTAAAAGCAAGAGATCGAGCATATCTAGCAAAAGTTGCCATCGGCGGGAATCCAACACTACAAATACTTTTAAGACTGTTTGTATAAGGACGGCATTCGGCTAGCCATTGCTACACTTTGGCGGGCCATAAATCGTAATAATAACGACTCGAAGCTTACGCTTAGACGGATCGGCCATGCCATTTTGCTCCATGTCAATGCTGGTTGCAAGCAGGCCGATTAAGTGACTTTGGTAGTTCGAATTATCTTGGGGTGACCAGGATACCATGTTACAGCCATTTCGAGCCTGGATAAAGGCCTGGCATTCTCGTAGCTGCGCCTAGTTGACTTTGACTACACCAGGTGCTAACACACTATCGTCGAAATGATCGGCCTCTGGACAAACGAGTCCTTCCGGCGACCTTGACGACAACCTGCATGAAGATGACGGTATTTTCGGAGAAGCGAGTGGCATTGCCATTGTGGCAGTTGTGATCCAAACCGGAGGTGGAACGAGAGGCGAATGAGGAGCCTGAGCGAGTAGGAGAAACCTGGAGCTCCGATAACTCCTTCAATCAACAAGAAAAAATCTCCGTCCGTTTCTTACAACAGGCACATGCATTTCTTGCCATAACGAGTTGAATTAATTGCTCGCTTCGTTCACATTCGAGCAGGGCTTCCTTGAGGAATTGAACTAGGCCAGGCTTGCGAGAAGGGGACTAAATAAACCATTATACCCCAAAATGGCAAAGAAGCTGACGATCGTTGTCTTGTTTTTTCTTTCAATCTTTTTCGTTACTAGTAGCCGTGAAGCGTTGCATTGCTTTGTTTTCGATCGAAGCTATAGAGTAACGCTTGAAGCGACACGGGCGTCTGTTTCTGCCCGTTATGGCAATGGAGTCAGTCGGAGTCAAGAGGTTGATTGTTTTATTTGCCGAAGCTAGATAGAGATGGAGTCGAAGAAAAAAAACAAATCGAAACGAAACGGGCATTGTGTTCGTTCTATGAAAGCACGAGAATGTGTCAAAACAGACAGCCAAACTATCCGTAGCAATCAAGCCACGACCAAGGTTCGAAGTAGCGGCGATCATCGATCATCAGCAGGAGACAAATATTCATCTTCCAGGCTAATATTAGCCAAGTTGTAGCTGGCATGGTTTGGCCCGTGCACTACAAATCAGTTGATTAGTTCAGTACCTGGTTCATGCTTGAATCAATGCTCGCCCCAGCATATGTGTCGGGAGTCCGAGGGCTTATAATTGTAAGAAATACAGATATGTGATACATGATTACATATAGTATATCTTGACCGGTCACATCCTAATAATCTCATGTCATTATAGTCTTGATGAGCTGACGTTGAAAACAAGTGCATGAAAGGACCGTTAAAAAAGGAAATAGTGGTTATTGTTGTTGTCTTGACACAATCTGTATTATAACCCTAACTGTACCATGCTGCTACTGTGTCACTCGCTATTTTACAACCATGTTCCACTACACGATCTACTCTGACTTGACAGGCATATCGTGACGCTATTGTTATGGTGGGTGGGTAGCTGAGCTTGCTGGGTCTACGTTGGACGCCCAAAATACCCATTCAAGCTATCTTCATATAACCTCCAAATTGAGAGACTTGCATCTATATACTTGTCTTACACATACACCAAATATAAAATATGGCCTCAACAACATCACCGCCATCAGTTTCAGATCCTAAGCCTGAACAAACCGAGGCTACTGAAGCCGCTGTCGAGGCAGCTGGTGTCGATGTTACAGAAGAAGCAGAGGAAGCTTTGACCCCTGAAGAAGAAGCTGTAAGTCTCAAAACTGCCGACTAACTTAATATTAAATTCACACAGCCTGACGGAGATACTGACTCATTTGCATCGTCCTTTTTTAGGAACGACTAGAAGAATCAAACGCCATCAAGGCGACTGCTAACCAGCTCTTTTCGGCTGGAAAGCACCGTGATGCCTTCAACAAGTACCATGCAGCCTTTGTCAGCTGTCCCAAAAGCCGCCGGTTTGAAATAGCCGTCTTGTACTCCAACATTGCCGCGTGTCAACTAAAGTTTGAGGAGTGGGCCGACGCCATCAAAAGTGCCTCATCTGCCCTCGACGAACTAGACAAACTCGAGAACCCAGAAACACCAGCAGAAGAAGCAGCAGAAGTAACAACAATAGAAAAATCTCAAGACAAAGAGTCGTCCTCCAAAGACGCAAAGACTGAGGATGATGAGGAGGTCGAAGAGGAAATCATCTCGCAGGGCGCTACCAAGGCCCAACCACCACCCTCTCCACCACTCACCGCCGACCAAGCAAACATCAAGCGTATCCGCTGCAAAGCCCTGATGCGACGAGCTCGCGCACGATCCGCCGCCGGCGGCTGGCAGAACCTCGTCGGCGCCGAAGAAGACTACAAGCAGCTCGTTGGCTTTGTGGCTACTACGGCACCCAATAGCAACGGCGTCAAACAGGGCACTGAACTGGGCCTTAACGACATTCGTATCATTCAGGCTCAGCTCGTCGCTCTGCCCCCGCGCATCAAGGAGGCGCAAGAGAAGGAATTGGCCGAGATGTGGGGGAAGCTGAAGTCGCTGGGTAACGGCTTACTTAAGCCGTTTGGTTTGAGTACTGAAAACTTCCAGATGGTGCAGGATAAAGAAACTGGTGGCTATAGCATGAACTTTAACCAGAATTCAAAATGATGAAACAAAGAAATAACAAGACAGGTTTAGATGGAGTACATTGTACATTGAACTTAAAATACTCGCGGTCTTCCTTCCCATGTTTTTTTTATTGAGTAGTGAGGGTGATGGTCTAAACATATCATGATATCATTTACTTGAAAATTAATTGTATCCGACCCAAAACTTCTCTTGTCCTCACGGCCCATTGTAGACGCTTGTTGCCAATATTGTCGCTTTGCGTGTGATATTCTCTAAGTGTACACACTCTCGGTAAACTGATTGACTTGGAGGCCACGTTCCGCCATTTCTGCGTCCTTGAGGAAGTCGAGCGGCATCCATACTAAATGGCCTTTAATCGTATCTAGTTTGCCACGGATGTCGTCTGGCGGCAGAAACTTGTCAAATATATGACCCGGCTTGACTGTACGGGGTGGTCTGAAGTGGTCATAGTCTTCAAAGGTTTTGACTGTAATTTTTAACAATAATTAGTAATCTTGCCTGTATACATGGTGTATAAGACTCTAGAGGGCAGAGAAGCCTTACCATTGTTGTCAGGATCCGCATGGAATAGATGACGGAACATCTCCGTATTCTGCGTTGCCTGCTTTGTCCACAAATCCCATAGCTCATCACTCATTGGATCATCCACTAGCTCAACTGTCTCGTCCTCTAGAGGATCATTTGGCGAGTCTGGTCCAGGTGGCTGTGCGTTTATGTCCGTACTGGCATCATTGGGCTGTGGCCGCAACAAACCTAGGTGTTCACGCCATAGATAACGCCGGAGAGTTGCTGCATGCCAGCCAGCTACATAGTTCTGACCGTCCATCATAGTCTGCAACGGCCGGGTATCCTCCATGACAATACTTAGTTCGCTGTCGTGAGAGCCCAGTTGACTGCGATCATTCAGGTTACTACTTCCGCAGATCACGATACGATCGTCGGCGATTAGAAGCTTGCTGTGGATATACAACTCTTCCTGGATCCAGTTATCGACTTCATCTTTGGGCTCGTCTGGCCACACTTCGGCTAGCAATGAGTCCTGCTGGTACATGGCTAGATGAGCCACAGTTGGCGAAATAGTTTGCTCGCCCTCGATGCGGGTTTCGTTCATAGTTTGTTCGAACTTTTGCTTAGCTAGAATCGCTTCGGCCACTTCTTCTATCGAAGTTCTCCGGTGAGCCACAGGGTTGTGTCCCTTGATGCTATCGATGTACTTTTGACCATGCCAATCGTCCTCCTTCGGGTGCAAACTATCAGTCATGACCTCCTCGGCGGCACCACGCTGGACTATAGAATATTTGACTCCTGACAGCTTCTCGGCGTTGATCAAGCGTTTTGTGCGTGGCAGTCGGTCATAAGAGCGTAGATTGAAGAAGAAGATATACTGGGCCGGGTCGACACCCTTGGCTTTGATTTGCTCAAAGATGCTGTGTTCGCCGCGGCAAATAGATTTAAACTGGTAGTCCATGATGGCGCGTGTACCAGCAGCCGAGTCGTCGCGAAGGTCACCGGCAAAACCGGGAATAGCAGGAATCAGGATGATGATGCGGAATTTACGCTTCTCCTCTGCAGCACGGAGCACCGCATCGACCATGGCACCACCGATAGTGTTGTGAATGGGCGCCTGGTGCTCGCCAGTAGCCGTGATGAAGAATTGATTTTCGATGTACACGTAATGTTCTGCCTTGCGAATAATCTCCGAGTAGGCGTTCTGGATAGAGCGGTCGTTGAGGATACCCATGGACCAATCGTCGCTAGATCGGACAACTTGTGCTTTTATGGTAGCGTTCCGCGCTGGGGGATTGGTATCTAAGGGTGAGATTGGGTGAAGTAGATACTCACCAACGGGATGAGATGGACGTTGCACACCGACAAGATCTTCATCGTCGCCTTCACGACCGCGCAAGGTCAGCCAATCAAAGCGACTGTCACGCTTGTACTTGTCACGCTTAATAAAGTTCCAGCGCAGTACAAAGTGCTCGGCGATATCATACACGCAAGGGCCAATGATACCCATGGACACGTCGTGCCATGGCATACGGCCATATTGATCCTTACTGACTTCGTTGTCCATCCAATCATTGACGCTCTTAAAGTCCATGATACGGTTGTTGTTGAAATCCTGACCGGGCCAAACTTCTTTAGACGTTTGGTCGGCATGTACGTCCGAAAGCGGATGTTGGTGGTTGTCCCAACGGCCGAAGCACAGATCCAAACCACCAATGAAAGCCATCTTATAGTCAATTACAATGAATTTTTCGTGATGCGCCCAGTATAGAGTCATATCGGCAGCGTTCTCAAACACATTATGGTCAGGATGACGCATGACGGAGATGTTTCCATGGCCCGGTGAGCCCTCGGGACATAGCGCACGTAGCGCCTCTTTAGTGTGCTTAGAGTTGCAGGTCAGAGCAGCCTCTACTTCACGGTACACAGAAACGTAAATCTTGACGCCCTGCTCGGCCTTGCGCTTGAGTATCTGGTCAAGACGCCATTCGGGGTTATCTAGTGGCGGACGACGCATAAACAGTTCGGGAGAGAGCCACCAATCGGCAATGTAGATGGTTTCGGTGGCTTTGTCAAGAGCCTCGGACACGGCCCAGAAGTAGTTGCGCCCGTCGACATACCACTTGATGTTGTTATTCTCGTGCTCGGGGAAGAATGACTTGAAACGGTGCTCCTCGCATCGTGCCGTACGCTTAGCGTCGCATGCCCTTTCGTGCTCCTCGTCGTGGCGATGATTGCGATTGAACTATGCCATTGGCGGTTATGTTAGTGGGGTTCAGTAGTACAGCTCAAGTATAGGTTGGTGTGGGTTGAGTGGGATGTGACGTGATATGTGATGTAAGTGAATGAGTAGGCTATAGGAGGGCTGCGCTTACAATATTACCGAGCTTTCCAATCTTATTTCTATATTTCGTAAATCATGTTAGTTGACCCATTGCAGATATTCCACGGGCTTGCAATTTAGAGTTGGATTTCAACTGCCAGATATTTTGACAAGCAAACAAATTTCTCCGTTTGCTTCCTCGGGCTATTTACTTAGACTCAGCGGATAAGCCTGGCTTTATTTATATGCAGCGAAACTACCCGTAATGTAGCCCGGCCGGCGGTTTGGAAGGCGACACTTACTTTTGATGTATCAGCGACACCTTGGCATCTTGGATTGTCGAGTGCTCTTGCAACTTCGCGGTAGCACTCTGAAGTGCGCCCTTGAGTCCGCTCATGCTGAATCGGCTCTTGTGTCCCGTCGGATTATCGGGGGCAGAAGCCATAGCCGTGGCGGATATATGAGAGGGGGAGGGGGATAGCAGATCTCGATTACGAGAGCTCTGTTTCCGGCCTATACACAGTATTTTGGTGGTGGTGGCGCGCTACGGCCTTATTGATCTGATAGCGGGATACACAAGGTAGGAAGATCGTGAAGCAAGTGGCGACGGTCTTACTCGAGCAATATCGACTCGAATCGGGCTAGGCGGTGGAAGTTCGAGGCGGTCTGAGTTTGGACGGCAAAAATCACGGGGGGGGTTGCACAAGAAGTAGCAAAGCGAGTCGTTGAAGAAAGCAAGAGCAGAAATGAAGGCGTCGATGGCAAAACAGAGCAGGAATGAGAGGAAGAGTAGATAACAAAACCAAGACTGCCCCGCTACTACTGGCAGAAAAATAAAATAGACGTCAGTGCTATTTTGCAGCGATGACTGGAATTGGTAACAAACCAAAACAGAACAGATACACAGCAATCGACTCTCTCTATATAAGCTCTATTGTCTGGTCGATCTTAAAGCCGGATGTGAGAAAAGGATCAGCTGAAGTGCGGAAGGGGTTGAACACGCTATACGGAGCTGACGTGGAGTTGTTGGCTTTATATAAAACATGACCATGTTTCTTAGTCACAAATATATCTGTAGACAGATAGTGTAAGCATTGAACCGTTTCTTTTTCTACACAAATTCCTTTTTATTGTTGAGTGCCAATGATTCACCGCTTGGAAAATGCTTCAATGATCTGTCTCACTTGGCTCTCCAGGGATAGCTCCAAGCAACAAAGCCACCTAGACGGCCTTGCTAAAGTCAAATGAATGGGTGAGGCTCTCTATGCGGCGGTTGCAATTGCTGATGCTATAACCGCAACAGAATCCTATTACTATTCATTATTCAATATTTTGGTTCGTATCAAGGCAGCACAAGGAAAATAGCATTTGGAATCCTAAGGCATTTTTCGTGCCTAGACCCGACTTGGCAAAACAACGTCATCACCGGCTCACATGAAATGACTTTATGCTCGCTCTTCTAGTGTCTCTATAGTATGCTGGGATCACTGCCTATTCTTTCTTATCTTATAATCAGTCCAATGTCGCATGAAGAGAAAAGAAAAGAAAAACAGCCCCAGCTTATCATCATCGTGCTCTCACTAAAGTCACCGAATTGTAGCATATGACGTCAAAGCTCGGAAAATAATGCGCCATTGGAGGCCCGGCGCTGCAACCACAGCAAGTATACATACATATCTGTACAGCTGTATATGTAGGTCCAAATGACATAGCGGGATATTGCCGTGGCTTTTTTCCCGTCTGCAGCAGCTGTCGTTTCTATCAGCGTAGGTGTCTTTTTTTCCCATCTACATATAAGGTATTCCCTCGATGAATGATTTTCGTCTGTTTTCTTTTTGTTGGTGCGCCTTGTGCATTGTCAACAGCTCGAGCCTCCCTTCCACTTTGTCGATCATATGATTGTCTACCAAGTTTATCGGACATGAGAAAAAGGCTATCAGTCTAGGGATAAATTGGCTTTAAGCATTCTTAGCATGATTTTCGTTTTGCATCCTGTTCCATATTGAACTCTTGATGAAAAAGTTATAGAGGAGCTTCTGCTCCACCCTCCCGGACTTTGCATTGGTGATTTTTAACCTCGGTGTCTTGATAAACTACAAACGGTATACAGCTCTTATCTCCACGTGACCCAGCTACATTTCCAGACAACACTGCGCAATGTCATCTTCTCGCACTATCAGCTCTTCTGCTTGAAGTTTTGTAGATTTTCAATTGTGATAATCAAAATCGAAGCATTGAGATGAATTGACTGGCTATATCGAAATAGTGACTATCTTAGTTTACATTGAACGATCATAAACATGACTGCTGCCTGTTAGTTGTCTGGCCATGTTCCCACTGTAAATCTATAGAATTTATACACTATCAACCAGGAACAGGCAACTTTCAACAAGAGAAACAATATGCCAGTAAATCCAACCTCGTTCTTTCGTTTCGGCCATCTTTCTTTTCCTTCCCTGGCATTTCTGCGGCTCCTTTGATGTACTATGGATGGGAATGGTTACTGAGTATCTATGTATCTGCCTCAAGGTGTTGCGTGGCTTTGGGCAGCACTAACCTACTACTACTTAGCTCATCATTGAGGGTTGCATGCCCCTGAACGAGGCTCAGCTTTTTATATTGAACTGTACAAACTAGTTCAACAGCATGCATTTTCTACTCGGTATTTGGATTTCATGTAGTCAAACGACGGATGGAACAGCCATGGGCGGCTGGCCACGTTTGTGCTGTTTATACATAACTAGCACCAGTCCAGCCACATCAAGTACAAGGAGACAAGCTATATGACTATGACTACTCTAGCATCTCGACATATATGTATGACTATACGGTATATGTAACTATCATGCATGTTGCTGGACAATAAGCACGCTATTCCGTAATGCCATGGAACATATGATATACAGATAATAAGAGGGGCTATTGTTTCGTAGTCTGCCCTGTTCCATCTAAGCTCTTACGATATCTGTCTAACAGCATTGCTTACTGTACCCGCATCATGCTATCTAAACGAGTCATCCACAGAAATATCATGACTATTAAGCAACAAAATGTATAGACACGCCTGCATACTATGTATTAAGCTTAGTAGCTGTAGTTGCATGTACCAACCCTATAATGCCTAGACAGTCAGACCGCACATCAGATACAAGCTGTATGCATACATCCATGCAATCTAAATGAAATGCTGAGTTGTAGTGCGTACATGATGTTCATGTTGGCGCCGGTCGGCCGCAGTGGAAACGTTGCGTTTAGGCGGTGAACAAGCATCAAAAGACCAATGAATCCTGGGCAGGGCAGCCATTGCTATGCAGAAACTTGTTTGAGGTTGTCTTGAACGAGCTGCGGCGACAGCGGGGTTCAATGTTCAGTGGTGGCTGGGCCATGAAGAACGACGGCATGAAACCCTGAACTCCAAATGCGCTTCTTAGTGTACACAGTTGAAAATATTAAATCATTGTGTAGATCCGGACTTGACAAAGAGGGGAATGTAACAGTAGGTTGAGATTAAGAAGTTATGTGTAATAACGTTGCTCAGTATTATGAATACATGATCCAAGGATGCCAAATTGTTGTCCATATGATGCTCTGTATACTGACTTGTAGTCAGTAAAAAGACACCAACTGCAGCCAATTGTCATTGACATTCCACTATTCCATGAAACGAAGCAGCGACTTGCGATCAAGCTGGTGGGGTGGAGTTCTCGCCTACTGTTTAGCCACCTGGAGCTCTTTCGGCCTAGCACAGCACTGCCATTGGCTCTTATTTTATACGGCGAAGCTTCTACTCCTAGGTTGGAGCTACATGTACGCTACTGGACATTGCTTGCGAACAGCCCCACTGTAACCTCACTATATATGTACATAATGAACTTCACTGTAACCCCACTACAGCTGCCCTTGCTGAAACCGCCCGCTGTAACAAAAAGCAGCAAAAGCAACCTCCATAGCCGCGCACGAAGCTTCCATTGCTTCGCTTTTATGTAGCTAATCTTCCCCGTGTTCTTCCTTCTTTCTCTTTTTTTTCTTTTCTTCCATCCACTTGTCTTTTCATATCTCTGTACATCACCGAAAACCCCAATCTTCTTCTTTCTCCCTATCTTCTATCTTGTCTTCAGCCATCATGTCCGCTCCCGTTATTCCTCCCGGTGGCACTGTCCTCGACACCTTCAAGCGCTCGTTCACCGACGTCCCCGTCAATGGCGATGCCATCTCTACCACTGAGTTCCTGGAGGCCGCTGAGTCTCTGACCGGTATCTTCGGTAAGCTGTCCAGTTGTCTCGTGTCTATTGTCTTGTTTATAAAGCTTGACCTCGCAAAAACTAACACTTGCCGTTTCTTCAGATGTCCTCGGCTCCGTCGCCTTCAGCCCCGTCAAGAACGATATCCTGGGCAACGTTAAGGTACGCTACAAACCGGCAATATATATCCTCTGTGGCTGACTGCGCCAATGCGCCATGTTCCAAACACCTTGCACCGAACCTCAACTCTCTATATCCACCTTTCCTAACATATTTCCATGTAGAAAATCCGTGACCGCCAGCTGGCCGCTCCCGCTCTGTCCGAGAACCTGAAGGATCTTGTCCTTAACGAGCTTAAGGAGAAGAAGCACGTTGCCACTGAAGGCATGGTATGGCTGTTCCGGTAAGTCATCTACACATATCCTATGGCATGACTTGATATGTCACGGTCAATTGATCGCTCCTCACCACTAACAACTATCGTATTTAGTGGTCTTGACTTCACTTGCAAGGCCCTGCAAGCCGCTCTAGCCAAGCCTACCCAGGAGCTTGCCGACTCGTTCCGTGAGGCCTATGCCGGTACTCTGAAGCCTCACCACTCCTTCCTGGTCAAGCCCATCTTCAGCGCTGCCATGGGCGCCTGCCCTTACCGCAAGGACTTCTTCGCCAAGCTCGGCGACAACATCGACAACGTCACTGAGAAGCTCAAGGTCTACCTCGATGCTCTTGCCTCAATTGTTTCTATCCAGACTGCCTTCCTAGCCAGCAAGGAGGCCAAGTGGTAAATCTCGCAAGCTCTCGGATCGACAAACGTAACGTAACGTCAAAACCCAAACAAAAACCCATATTCACAAATACCAAACACAATTTATAATGCCAGGAGGGGGGACTCAACAGAATACTTAGTGCTCAATTGGCTGGCGAGCATTCTGTCACGTTGTTCTATGACTATGACACTTTTCTACTTTTTTTTTCGTTCTCAGTTTCTCTTGTTTATGACTTTCCTTGATGCTAAGGAACAGATATGATATCAATATACAATCGAAAACATCCGATATGAGCTACTACTAACTAATGTTACGTATCACATCTTATTGACATGTGCCCTTTAGCGCTCTCACGTAGTACATGTGGCTATCAGGTCGCATAGTGAACCAGGTACAGTGAACATTGGTAACCACAGATTTTGTTGATATATGGGATTTTATTGGGTATAAGGTAAATGCTAAAGATGGATGCAAGTGGGATAAAAAAAGCTATATACAGTGAAGAAACTCTTATGAGAGTGTGTTAGAGGCAGCAAAAGCCACTACCTCGTTGGGTTAGATCAAGAGATACTTAGATCTAGACGTGAGAAGCCTCAACCATGAAGCCTAGGGAGAACTTGGTGTGGCGCATGACGGTCTCGAAATCAACGACATCGTAAGACTGAGGGAGATATATGGTTAGCCGACATAATTCTCAGAAAACCCCACAAGTAACGGGAATACAAGAATGGAAAACTTACATCGCGGGCAGAGTGCTCCTGGTTGAAAGCGGTGTCGATGGGCTCGTCGCAAACGAAAACGGCAGGGAAGCCAGCAGCGTAAGCGGAGGCGTGATCAGAGCAAGCGTAGCCGCACTCGTCAGTGGTGGTGGTAGTGCCAGTGTAAGCCTCAGCAATGATGCGGGAGTACTCAACCAGAGCAGAATCGGCGTAGTCGTTGAAGATGGAGATCTTCTTGCTGGGGGAGACACCAGCCATATCCTGGTTCATGAAGGCGATAACGGACTTTCCAGCCTGCTTGTAGGCTTCCCATACACCGGAAGAACCCTTCAGACCACCCTCCTCGCCGGAGTAGAAGTGGAACTCAACGGTGTTCTCGGGGGCAAACTCGGCGTCAGCGGCAACGCGCAGGACTTCCATCAGGGAAACGACACCAGAGCCGTTATCCTCGGCACCGGGACCACGAGCAGAGGAGCTACCACCGGTAGAGTCGTAGTGAGCGCCAAGAACGACAATGTCCTCGCGCTTACCAGGGATCTTAACAATGATGGAGGGCTGGTTGTAGGAGTGGGTGAACTCCTCAACAGTGATGGCCGGGTTGGCAGCAACGATATCGGTCAGAGCATGAACCATCCAGGCGGCAGCCTGAGTACCGTACTTGGACTTGTAGTGACGGTTGTGGAACTCGGTCAGAGTGAGCAACCAGCTCTTGGGCATGGCATCGCTGATCTTGCTCAGCAGCGACGAAGCCTCACCAGTGTACTTAACAGAGCCGGGGTATGTGACAGCACGACCCATGAGAGCCGGATCGTTGGAGGACTTGTTCACACCGCTCAGGAAATCAATGTCCTGTTAAAAACCGGGTTAGTCATGTGAAAGGCACATATATTATGGCGGGAAGAAGCATTTAACTTACACTGATGTCGGTGATATCAAAGAACCCGATGTGGTGGATGACGAACTCCTCCTTCTGTTCATCGGTGACCCAGATAGCACCCTCGCTAGGGCCTAGCTTGACCAGGCTCATGTCATTGCCCGAATCATCAATAGCGAAATCTTCAGTTTTGGTTTTGTTCGCATCGCGGGCCTCAACCTGGCCAATCGCCACAGGGGCGTTGACACCAATAGCCAGCGTAGGACCATTGATAGCAGAAATCAGAGCGGGAAGAGCCGCAACAGTAGCAATGAGAGTAGAGCGCATGGTGGCGGTTGGTGAAAGTGATGAAAAGAGTGTAAGGTGTAATGAATGTAGTGCTTAAAAGCTCAAGAGTGTATGAGTAAAGAATGTGGAATTTATAAGTCAAAGAATGGATGATGTAAAGAATGTGATAATGCTGAAGTAATGAGAGAAGAGAGGATGATGAGAGGCCTGGTGATGAAAGGAAAGTAGGGTTGATATCGGCGTCCATGGCCGCTTATATACTCGCTCATCGGCCATGATAAGGCTATTGCGTATCTTTGGGGTTACTAGAGCTCGTGGCTCAAACTAATGGTAGAAGCATCTGGGCAGGGCGATCTCGGGTCGTGGGCGACGCTTCGATCACATATCGTCAGGCGTCAGGCAAAATCCGAGCCCTCCTAAAAATAATAAGATAAAATAAACACACGGCTCGACTCTAATCAAGAAATGATATTCTTTGTATGGCATGAAGAAAGCGGACTCGCATATTCAAATGAACCTGGACACAGACAATTTTGTTTGCATTTATTCGTTCTTTCGCTTCATTGGCTTGTTCACGTCCATTCCTGGTGTTTCCGAAACTGAATATTCGTTGTCTCAATTGATAAAATACTTGGGAGGGCTAAGGTTTCGCTCAATGCCAGGGTTGGAACTTAAAGAATGTGACAATTAAAGCACAACAACGGGCTGTTTTAGGGGTTCTGTTTTTTTTTTTTCTAGGTTTCTAAAACAAGAATCACTTGGTCGTCCATTCGAGCGCCTAGGACACAATGCGATTAAGTGCCTGGACAACAACGATATCTCGCTATTTATTGCCTATCTATTTTAACCTACTATAATTACATGAGGCCACATCATATAATGGAGTATAGAAAAACAGTGCATCAAAGGGCGCAGCTAGCATATATTCGAATTAGATATCAACTACGTTTGTCAACTCGATATGCTCCAGAAGGAAAGAAAAAAACACACAATGATACATAATAAGAGAAAGGAATAAAGAATTACACAGCTTCCATATTCAAAAATACAGACAAGGGTTCGTCTAAGTCAATCATGTCGAGTACAGTAGGTGCCTTGTTATCTCATCCCTACAGGGTCTGCTTGGACCTCAACGGTGTATATTTTCAGCATGACAGCCAGTCGCTAATGCCGACAGTAAAGTTTAATACCCTGCTTATCTCAAAGCCATATCTATGCTATGTACTACACAAAAGGACAATAATTACTCTGGTTTTGGTCCCTTTTGAACTATATATGTACACCACATGTAGAAGCCTTGGCTAGACGGAGACGCCTCCTAATCGAGGAGGTCGTTTGTGCTTTCAAGGGATCCTATCGTGTCTTTTTTGGGGGTGCTCTTGAAGCACTCATATATACATACATAGTAACGGTCCAGCTAACGCCGATTTATTTGCTGATATCGCAAAAATATACATAACTCTTCCTCCACTGATTTATTGTTCATACTAAGTCAATAGATGCAAAAAGTGATAAACTGACCACGATGGGATTCGAACCCACAATCTTTTGATTCGTAGTCAAACGCCTTGCCATTGGGCCACGCGGCCTTGTGTTCGGAAAAGTTAGTTGTTATGGAGCCTCAAGTTTGTCCCGGGCTGCCCGGGCCGGGGCCGAAGTACAACCTCACCTCCGTGAAACACCGGCTGTATTGTTTGAATTCAAACTTCAAGAACGCAATTTAGATAGAACCCATCGAGTATATGTACGCACTGGTTAAAGTACCCAGGCGAATCTATCCGTGGAAACTGAGGTGACTAAGTAAAGTTACAGAGCTGAGTCCATCACCACCCATCACCTTAGTATATAAGGCTGACCACCGAGCAAGATCAAAATCTTTGGTTAGTTTATATGTAAGTAAAATATGGAATAAAAATAACCGATCTGAACCGGAAGCATACCTCTAGCTCACTAGAACATTCACAAGTAGTGGATCTACGACGAAAGGCAATCCTCAAGTCCGAAAAAAAAACACTGGCAGAAAATTTCGATTTGGATCAACAGCCACAGACGAAGGGGACGTCAGTAATAAATTCGCCCAAAGTTCTGTATTCACAGAATAACCAAAATTAGTGATATACAGAAGAAAAAAGGATGTATTGGTTGATTGATTATCATCTAACGTCTACCTACTGTTATTTCGCAGCCATGGTTGAAATAATTAGACATATCCTCTATATAAAAAAAACACCGCAATGGCTGTCCCACACTGGGATTGCATATGATCATGCCTTCAAGCGGATTTGAACCGCTGACCTCGACATGTCCGGAAGTCCTCGTTCGTAAAATATGAAGGGCTCATACTAGTGTCGCGCTCTGCCAACTGAGCTATGAAGGCGTTGTTGTTTCTCTTGGAAAGTTAAAGCTAAAGTGGTCTTATGTAGCCTCATGGCCAAACGTGCATAGCTAGTGTTTGATTTGCAACCTTCCCTCCTACAACCCTCGGGGGGTATCTTTGAGTGCGTTTTTCCATCTGCGGGCGGAAGCAAGGGACATTGTCTTATCATTGGCAAGCTCAGTATTGCTTGTACACCCTTGTTTCGCTAGCTTGTCAACTAGCTCGTTGCTAGGAACATCAGTGTGTCCCGGGACCCATCTGATGCCACCGACCGCTAGTTCTACACGCTCAGTGCCTCCTTTCCACTCATGAAGTAAACTTCGGATCTTGTTGACAGCCTCTTGAGAGGTTCCGTTCTTACTGGCCCTATTGGAGATGCGTTGTGCGACACCCAAATTATCGAGGCACAGATACAGACAGCCTGCGTCGGGAGGAGCA
>RHDR01000694.1:0-15825 GCA_009806295.1 Davidsoniella neocaledoniae
TAATAAAGTATTTTCACGATGTTGTTCAAAAACAAAAACTCAATTTTCAAAATTTGAGGTGTTTTATTTGTAAATCCGGCAGAAAAAAAGGGTGTCCCAAATAGGTTTAGCAGCGTCAATTCAGACTTTTAGGGGTGTCCAAATAGTCCATCTCTATTACAATTCGCATTATTGAAGCAAGTCAACTAACGAACTAGTTAGTAAAACGCTCAAGTCAGCCAAATAACCTACATGATACTAAGATGCACCCGCTTAAGTTTGCCACTAGTTTACAACTAATTCCATGATTTCTTCTTGTTTGTTTGTATATTACTAACGCTAAGTAATCGTCAAGTAATCCCATCCTATGCTTCGATTTTTTACCATTAGTATAGTATAGGCACATTTCAAGCCTGTTAACAATAAAACCATGACATCCATCTATCCGAGTTCTCCAGTTTCTATTACCTCACTAGATACGACCCTAGCGCGTCCATCTCGGCCCTAGTTCATTTTAAAGTTCCTCTCTGGTTTAGTAGAAAAAAAGAAAGGTACATTAAACAACTTATCGTTATACTACAGTAAGGTTGTTAGTTGTTAAAGAACTGGCCCTTGTCCTTTTTTCTACTTCTAGCATGTGTTCACGAGACAGTAAAATGATACAGAATTTAATTTTTATATTTAAGGATTATGATGGTTCTTAGAATCCCATTTCTTGATATTCTGTCCTATTATATTCCAAAGAGGTCAAGCTTTTACTCTTGAATGCCAAGATACCAAATAAGAAATTGAAGATACATATCAAGCTTATTCATGGTCAAGAGATACACAGTCGTATATTGTTAGTTATAAACGATTTAACCTTAGGAATTCGGCGTTTCTATACATGACATACATATTATTTATTACCAAATATTCCAGCCTTTAATAATACTACGACTACTACTCCACCACACCATTCTACACTTCACAATCTCCCGCTTATAAACTCCGCCCATACCACACAACATAGCCTTGGACAAATGAAAATGTACTAGTTAGTAAGGAAATATATTTGTATATTTGTATCTGCACTCATATCGTGCTGATATCATGCTACAATTACCTTCATGTTTTCACAATATAATCAAGTTATAAAACGATCTCACTTCTTGTCATCGATATGTCGCCCGTTTATGTTCCTCCATTGGCATAATTTACATAAGAACTATTCCATTTGTTTTTGTAATTATTGATCATTAGTCTGTTAGTATATTGAGAAAAGATTTCTAGATCTTCTTTCATGTCGTTTTTTGAATCATGTGAGACTATCATGACTTTTTGCATTCTACCAGATTGGAACGTAGATATGTAGTTTTGATAACCCTAATCAACTTTTCCTGTAACCCCAGTGTTTTGCTCCCCGTTATCCCATTTTCTTTTGTATGTACAGCTCGAATCTAAACAAATCATTACTTGTTGAATATTCTCACACATTTTCTTTCTTTGACCAGCCCGAAGTCTGGCAATGGTTACTGCATGACTGATTTATATGGCGCTTGCGCATATGTAGCTGTGCTGAAGTTGAACTCGTGCCTGTTCCGTAAGGGACCGGTCCTAGGCCGTCTGGTGGCATTGTCGATATAGTTATTGTAGTTTCGTCATCCGAGGGTCGGATATGTTGGCCAGTGAACGGAGTGCCATCATTGATAGTATCAAAAGATGGTGCGTGAGTTGGTGCATTTGATCCATCGGTAGATAGCATAGCACCTTGATCTATACTCTTACCAAAACCGTTGTCACTGAGCCCTTGAAGCTCTGGCTGTAGTGTATACGAGTGAATGCCATAAGCGTGAAGACATTCGCTAACTGTCTTAGCTTTGGTCATAAACTCGGAGATTGAGACATCTGACACTACGAGATGAACTGAGGCGACAGCTTTGTTTTGTTCGATACGCCAGACATGAAGGTCGTGAACGGATACGACTCCGGGTATCTATATTACAAGTTAGCGAATAAATCATACTTTAAAGCGTGTAGTTGGCGAAATCTTACCTGTTGAAGGTCATGTTTGATATCGTCCATGTTTGTACCGTCTGGTGCTGTTTCAAGCAATATCTTTCCGCTATTCCACGTTATCTTCGCAGCTGTTGCCATGATAACGATTGCGATGAATAGTCCCACGGCTGGGTCAACATAGAATCGTTTCGGATCATCAAGCTTCCAAATCACAGCACCAGATATGATGACACCAATATTGTTGACCGCGTCGCCGATAACGTGGGTGAGAACACTGAGCATACCGAGATCGTGAGAATGGCCCTTTTTCTGTTTAGATTTTATATGGCGATGGGAGTCATGAGTTACGACCTAGGGACTAGTTGTTAGCTTATACCTTCGCCCCCAAATATGTCTAAGAAACACTCCTATTCACTTACTACTTCACTCTCATCAGAGAGGGATCCAGCCATCAAGTCTGCCTGGCAGTCATTACCATCCCCGTCATCGTTGTGATCTAGACCGTTCACGTTAGAGCATGTCAATTACAATAAAGCAAGTCGGCGTACCATGTAAGAATGACATCACTAAGATGTTAAGTCCTAGGCCTATGGAGCCTACAATCAAGACAAGCTTTGGGTTTTTAATTTCTAAGTTGAGTTAGTCCTGATACCACAGATATTGGTCTGGTAGATCAACACACCTTCGATAGAAACAAAGCGTTCTATTGCTTGAAGAAAGATGCTGATGCCCAAAGCAATCAAAAAAGCACCATTGAAAAATGCGCCGAGGAGCTCAGCACGTCTCCAGCCAAAGGAGAAGCTAGACGGAACTTTTTCAGCGTCAGCCATCTGAATTAAGAGATTAGCTGTGTGATCTACAGTTATATTCAACATGGCACTAGCTTGCTCACCTCTAGCGCAACAAGAGCTACAACAAAGCTAATGACATCATTGAGCTAGCTTAATGTTAGTTTTATACTATGGTGGTATCTGTCACAAAGTATAGATAGCCTACATAGTGAAAAGCATCGGCAATAAGAGCCAATGAGAGTGTGCGGGACCCGACTATGATATTGTTTAGTAATCGAGTTTATTATCTAAGTCGGTAGATCCTGATGAAAGGTCTCTCTCTTACTGATAATTTCTGCGATGAAGAACGAAAACGATATGGCGATGGTGAAACGAAGCTTCCATCTCTTCACATTACGCGAGGCCTTTTCATTATTATCGCCGTCGTTGCGAGAATGATAGTGGGAGCGGGCCATTTTGCTTAATATCAGAGGCAGAAGTGGTGATAGGATAGGCTAGGTAGCGGGGGACTGTCTCTTGGCAACAACACTTAATAAGTTATTTGTTAGTATTAAGATGTACAGAAAGTAATGCTTCGGATATGTTACAAACGACGCATCGGGACGAAGAAGCTCATCTAAGAACACCAAGATATGGTGTTGATTCTTGGATCGAAGAGTGTCCCAGAACAAAGGGGCTGGGACTTTGGAAGATTTAGAGATAGAAGTGAAGGTAAGAAATAGTTTCCTATCGCTTGGTTTTTGTATTCTAGACTAGCCGTGATACAAGTTTGATGGTGTCCGTTTCACACAAGGACTATGTTGGTAGGGGAAAGAATCGTGGCTATAGAGCTAGAAGATGGTGTAGATAGAGAGTTGAGAGCGAGTGTTACATATTCAAGGGGATGTAACAAGACGTCAACAAGTTGTTGAGAAGGAAGGAGCCTGAAGATGACGAATACTGATATAAAAGAAGAAGCTGTGATTTATAATATTTTAGTTGCCTAAAAGTGAAGTTCTAATTTAGGCAGTTTCTATACCTTGGTGTTGACTTGAACTTCTTATATAGAATAAATGATATGTACTATCAACGTTAAAATCTTCTGCAAGAAGCCGCCAATCCCACTATACCAATAACCTCTTACATAAAATGATAGGTCAGTGTACTGAAATTAGACTTTGTCTATAATTTGAGAGCTAGCGTATAGCAGGAATCGGCGTTCATCACGGGCCAAGTGGCATTCAAGTATCACGCCAAGTTAGTTACCATCATGGCCCCGATACGATATTCATCACTAACAAACTCTTAAAACGGCATTCAACGGGAGCAACAATACCACTTTGTTATCATGTAGGGCTCTATCAATAATATTTTGGGCCTACCATGTAACTGGATGCTTGGTTACTTTGGTCTACTCCATCGCTTCTATAGAGCCGCCGCATTCGTTTAGCAGGCCTCGCTGTCGATTGGGCCGGACGGAACTTGTGTTATGCCAAATAACGCCCAACGAGCGTTTCAGTTTTCATAGGTTGTCAGTAGATATCGCCTATGATCGGATTGTTTGCCCCTATCCACAGTATTCAGTGACATATCGATATCTAGCCAAGTCAGCGCCTTATTCAGTCTGTCAGAGTTTAAGTTATAGATCTAGTATCGACATAAAGTGTTGTCTATAAGGCCGCGTTTTACACATTAGGTTTAGCTCAGAACCTTCCGTCCAAAACCAGATCCTGTAAACGGCAGCTTTAGACTTAGGAGCCCGAAACGCATTTTTCCTAACTGGATAGAAATGGCCAAAACGCAGATTACGCAACGCAGCGACTTACTAAATGGAGACATATCGATTAAGGTGCTAGCAAGCTACGTTTAAGATCCATGTCTCCACGCATAGTTAAAACTAACTATGTAGCGATGTCGCTATCTGAGTTCTGGGTTATTATTAAGTGAGGTTTTATCAAGCCTAACTAAGATGACATTTTAGGAAATATCTAGCTATTCATTATGTACGGCTTAATCAGTCGGCTTCTGGGCTAATTCTTGTGTGCCGTTATCCGTTTGACAGTGATACGATGCAATGACGGAATACACAGCGCGGTGTATATACACAAAGTAAACGGGGCCATCAAGGTATGCCTCCACAAAAGAAAAGGAAAAAAAACTCAAAATAAAATGATCCAAAAATGAGGTGTGAAGCTCATTGGGTTGGACTTGATCCCGGTTTAGGAAGCTTGATACTGAAGTATAGTTTACCATTTTGTGTTGTTGGGGTTTAGATAGGGTTAATTACACCTTGTATAATATTTGTACATATTCGACAAAGTGGGCCTACTGAGCCTTAGAAAGTAGGCGGTGGATATTACACTTGATTCTGCCGTCTACATCGATTGAAGCTCTCTAAACTATTGGTAAACACAAAAGGAAAATCAAACTTCAAGCCTGCGCCCTTAGAATCAACAATGAAAATTGCATTGCTAGATGAAGAACCTGTTTTTGAGTGAGCTTGACGGGGCTTTTTGGGCTTTCATTCGAGTTGTGAGCTGACTGACGCCCTGAGCGTTCCCAATTCCTTTATTTTGATATTACTCGTTCACATATATAAAGCTCTAGCTTCAAGCGAGGCCTTGCATATCGCTGCTTTTAAGAGCATTGCATCGCCTTGAATCGCATATTTCAATCCAGCAAGCTAGCCCGACAGCTTAGTCGCCAAAACACATACTATGAGCCGCAATCTGCCGCGACGGCAATTGGCCAGCCACTTGCGCCAGGCTAGCAAAAGCAGTGCCGATCGATCGCCGCTTGGCCGCCACCGTGCTAGATCACCTGAGTCAAGTACATCGACTGCCGCCTGCTCGGCCGGAGGACGGGCCAGGCTTCTGGTTCGACGCTGTACTGTGACGGTCAACGAGGGTTACACGCCAGATGAGGTGCTGCTTAACTTTGACCTGGTGGGAGGCGACATCAAGCCGGGTCAGCTCATGTCGATGACAGTCATCATGGAGAAGGACAAGGCCGGAGCTACTAGTGGTGCCGGTGCCAACAACGGTGGAAATAGTACCATCGACGATACCCATACCCAGCGGGGTGACAGGATGGGCTACGATGGCTCAGTGGGGGGTGCTGCAGGCATACCGGGCCTTTCAGAGACGGAGGTCTACGGCAAGCGGTACATCTTCGTTGCCAAGGAAATGTCGCGCGAACTCAAGATTCGTCACCCCCAAATGGAAGTTTATGTTGTGAAACATATTGCAGATAACTTCGGCATGAAGAAGGGTACTTCTGTAGCGCTGTCAACTGTAAGTTTATCATTCTAGGCCCAGCAACCGCGCACAAACCACACTAGCTCTCTATGCAAGACGGATGTTCCAAAGGCTGGCTACCTGCTCCGTCAATGCTGTATAGGTGACACATGCTAATGCTGTTATAAATCGCTGTAGGTTGACTCATCGAACCCCATTGTTGAAGCCAACTATGTGGAACTCTCCTTTCGCGATCAATATCTGTCGCGGTCAGACATGTGGCGCATGGCCGTTGATGAGCTCACAGAGCGTACGGTTTATCGGGGTCAGTCGATCCTGTTTATGGGCACCATCAAGGCCACAGTGACATCCATTTTCGTGGACAAAGAAAAGGTACATTCAGCCTTCTTCACTCGCAATACGCGGCCAGTCTTTCGAAGTGAGAGCGCGAGATACGTCCTCTTTATCCAGATGGCTCGTGAGATGTGGGACTTTGACTCTGAAGGGTCCGGCGAAATCATGTTCAACAAGGTGGTCAACGGCTTCCTACCAGCTCTGTTCAAGAAGTGGGCTTTGTTAAAGGCGCACCATCGTGTGACAATTGTGTTGTTTGCTCGTGTAGAGTACGACTTTGGCCTTTCTGCCCAGTTTGTGTCCGAAGAATTGGATGGCTACTATACAGGCGTCCAACCCTCCGGCGAACGACGGCCATACAAGGACTTCTACCGTGTCGTGGTCAGTGAAATGGCTAGTGGTGAATGGACGCTGATTCTTCATCAACTGAAAAAGGAGTTCAACTTTTTCCGTCGTGACATCAGCACGCATCACTTATACGCACCTGGCGTCCTATCACCATTTCCAACGGTGGAGGATGAAAGGGCTGCCCTCAATCAGATTAAAGCAGAGTCTTCATTAGCCATGTATGGCAACTTCTTGGAAGCCATTAGCATGGCGTCGTCTCAGTTCTCCGATAACTACATGGACTGCGATCTCAACCATACTGGTGTTTCACTGGTCATCATTAGTCCGGGCTCTGGTATATTCGAAGTTGAATACGAAACACTGCGTCGAGTAACAGAGAGTCTAGTAGGAAATGCCATGGGCATTGACTTGGTCTGTATGCCTAAACTACCGCTCCATTCCGTGCCCTTATTCCAGTACCGTACACGTCAGCTCATGGAGAATGGCAAAGAGCGCTGGATTCGGAGCAGAGAAAGTACACCACGAGGCACCACATCGATAGTGGGCAGCTATGTATCGACCACTGAGTCCGTATCGCCATCCAAGACGGTGACAGTTGGCAGCAGCCACATGCAACGCAACGATTCATTCACCTCAGCCAATGCCGCAGCTATGGCAGAGGAATGGAGTTATGCTGTACCACAGTGGCTGCATGTAGCCTTTTGGACTGGCACATCGGAAGAAGCTCTGTCTTACCAGGGTATTGTGCTAGCCGTTTCCGGGTCCCATGAAGCCGGTGACAACGACAAACAAAAACACAACAACAACAACATCGATCGTGATTTTGTTATCCGCTGTCGCATGTACGGCCTGCAAATGCGTAGTGTGCTTGAAACCAACGAGATCAACACTACTCCGCTACTAAAGGACCCGGCGTTTTCGACAAGCTTGATCACGGATGGTAGCCTGACGGGCAAACCCGCACGTACGCAGCAGCGTAGTGACAATGGTCGTATTCATGTGCCTGAGTTGAAGCCGTTCAACATGCTCAACCACCACTTGATGGGCATGAGCGCCTTCCGCATGGACAAGCCTCCACCTGCAAGTGCGGCGAACCGTAAAACTGCCGACTATAAGCGAGGCTTTGCGCGGCTGTTAGAGTATGATAATGCGCGGGCTAAGCTTCCTGCTCGTCGATCCCACTCCACTATCGGATCGCGACGTGAGGATGACTTTGGGCGCCGAGGACATAGCGATTCGTTTAGTACCTATGGCACATCGTTTTCCGAGAACCAGCAATTAGGGAAGAGCTCGAGCCTTGGGCAGTCGGCTCGAAAGCTGTCTATTAATCTTAGTGACCGTGATCTTGATAAGTCGGGCCGGCGCCGTGGCAGTGGCCATCACAGCGGGAACAATGGGACGTCTCGACGCGGCGATTTCAGCAGCCAGGGAATAATGGAAAATCCAGTGCCAGCTTCTACACAGCCTGTTGTATCAGAGGTAGCCGCCTCCACAATAAAGATGCTAAACTCCAAGGCCCCTAAGTTTATGCGGAATATCAGCTTGGGCCAGCATGGATTCGGCATGTCAGCACCAAAGGCTACGCTTTCTAAGCCGAGCTTGGATGCTGTTACGATTCAAATCAGTAACAGTACAAAGGCTCATGAATCTACCAAGCCATCAAGCAATTCTACCAAGACCTTAGTTCGACCTTCGCCACCACTATCAGTAGTGTCAAGATCATCATCGGCTTACCAAGAGACTTCGGCGTTGATTGGAGCCACTCCATCCACGCCTAGCATACCGATTATTGGGCGTAATGTTGGCTCGGTGACGTCGCTGCAGCAGCTCCACGCCGACTCTCTTGCCATGACACCCAAGGTATCAAACATGCAAATGCGAAGTGGGCGCGCACGAGACCTCACAGCTGAAGATCCAGAGGTGGCCTTTTCCAAGATCCTGTCCAGCGAGAACACTGGAACACGTCCATACAAACTACGCATGGGCGAGATGGCCAATATGCAGCATGGAAGTGGCAACCTGCTATCCCAAGATATGGGCTCGTCCCCAACGACTTACGGTGGAAACCAACCGGGCTCACATTCTCGACACAAGAACTCTGCTACTGTTTCACCATGGCTTACGATGCTGAACCCATCGAACCCGGATCTCTCCAAAATCGACGACGCGATGCAGTACCGCACCTGGCAGCACGTGTTCCCACACACTTCACGAATGCGCGTGATGAAGTGGAAGGCGCTTTGCTGCCCAGCTGCCGTCCCTTTGACTACCGAATACTTCCCAGCAGAAAAGGAGTTCTACATAGACTGGCAGTGTACACCATACACGATCGAGCAAAACGCCGATGACGACTTTTCTCCCGAAGACTCTAAATCACGCGAAGAGTTTTTGCGTGAGCTGATCTCATTGCGTTTTGCACATGGTTTCCAGGTTGTGGTTGGCCCTGCAGTCGCCAAGGCATTTGGACAGACGACGCTCAAAGTTGGTGATGTATTTGGGCGCGATAGTCACGTCGAGGATGGGACGAGTATATTCATGTGCTCGGGAAACACAATCCATCAGCTATCATGCTCCAACGGCACGGAAATTGAGGTTAATATATACACACGCAAAGTCGACTCAACCGTATATTCATCATCGATGCCAAGTGTGTACAGGCCAGCAATCCGGACTCTGCTGGACGAATCGTATAAAAGTCAGAAGATGAATCTTATCCGCCACCGTCAAGACATCAACTGGAATCAAGTTGATTCGTTCCTTGCTGGACAGGCCGAGCTCCGCGCCCTTCAACTGTGGCGGGCCCGCTTCGTACTGATCCCTGTGACGAGCCGCAGCGTTCCACCATCCGGCCGTTCACAGGAAGGCTTCAACTCGGAAGAACTTCGCCTAGAAGGAATCAAGAGACTGGCGCAGTCTTGGCAGCGGTATAGATTTGTGGCGCCATCTGAGCGGCAGTATGTGCCCATGGGTACTTCCCGCAGACGCCGCGATCCGAACCCGTTGGATATCATGTACAAAACGGAGGATCCGTCAGTTGTCATTAGTAAAGAGTATGACACGTTACTACTCATGGAAGGCTCAGATGGGCCTCGACGTGGCCAGCCAGTGTTTGGCCGAGATGGATTTCGCAAGACTTCGTTTGACCGTGCGGCTCTTGCTGAAGCAATCCAGCAGCCGGTCGAGCTTGGCGGCGTTCGTATGCATGACCGCAAGTGGCATTTCCGTACACATAAGAACTCCTTCATTGGATCTGATATGACAACATGGCTACTAGATAACTTCCAAGATCTCGAGAGTCGTGAAGAGGCCGAGGCCTTTGCCAATACTAGGCTTATGGTGTCAGATACAAACAAGGACAAGGGACTGTTCTTACACGTGAAAAAGCGGCATCCATTCCGCGATGGCCAGTATTTTTACCAGATCGCCGAAGAGTTTGCAAAGCCGGAATCGCCACAGCCAGGCTGGTTCAATCCACGCCGCGGCAAAGATAAGGAGCGTGAACGTGAACAAGCCTCAGTGCCCCCCAACGCCGTTACTAGACGCCATTGGAATGCACCGCGAGTCATCGTCGACTAGCAACAATAACCAGTCGGTACAAGACATCTCACCACCAATAGGATCTTCGTCAACGGCTACGCCCAACTATATGGCATCTTCGACGACCACGTTCCCGGGTAGACGTAACCAGAGAGGCAAGAACACAAAGGTCCCCAGGCCGGTTGTTCTGCTCAGTAAGGTGATGAAGTACGATGTTGATCATCGCAAACGGTCGTACCGCCCTGAACGCATCAACCTACATTATGACCGACTACATAACCCGGACAATTGCTACCATATCCGCATTGATTGGCTCAACACTACAGTCAAGCTGATCGAGGATGCCATTGATGGCTGGGCACGAGAAGCCGCAAACTATGGGCTGCGGCTCGTAGAGGTCCCAATCAACGAAGCAAGCGCAATTCCAGAGCAAAACCCGTTCCGCAGACCGTACCGTATCTTCTTAGAATGGCACCCGAGATCCTGTATGATGCCTTCTCTGCCGATATTCGACGATTCTAGCGCAGATTCGGAGTTATCGTCGTCAGAGTCGAGCGATGATGAGACACGCCCAGCTATGCGATCACTTCAGAACAGCTGCACATCGCGGCTTCAAGCACCGGACAGTCTGGACAAGTTCAACTTCCATCTTGAGATCCTCAAACATTTCGACTTTGTACTAGATGTGGAAGCAGCTTCAAATTTCCCTACGTCTGTCGATGTGCGCTACTCATGGGGAAGCCCCGACTATCAGTTCTCGCAGTATATCCACCGCTCGGGCTACGTATTGGCACAAATAATGGACGACGGCTCCATTCTCATTGCCGAGAACCATCTGTTCTCTAACCGTGGAGCTACCAAGGAGAAGGCACTAGCTGCTGAGAGGGATCGCATCTCTAATCTTGGTGGCATACCCCCTCATATGACAGCGTCACCACAAAACCCGATGGACTCGCCACGCCTCAAGCCAACTTTCCGAAATTCGCCCGCATTGAAGCCGCTTTTAGTTACAGCCGGAATCACTAATAGCGGCGAGCAACAACAGCCATGCAACTGCGAAGGCTCTAACACGGCAACAGCAGCTAAACAGAGCATGTTTGACTGTATTATGGAAAAGATGATTGCGTTGTGTGAAGATGGCGACGCATTAGAGAACTTTTACTACGAGGTGATAGAGCGGGATCATCTCAGTCAGACCCCGTCACTTATGCAGCCTTATGATGGACGAGAAAGCAGACAAAGCACTAATCTTGGTGCTCATGGAACTGATGACGGCCGCGAAGCACAAGATGCCGTCAAAGCGGTACCGGATGCCAACATCCCATCACTTGGCTTGCCACCTGCAGTGCTGGATCTATCTGAGCTAGGAAGAGCTGGGAGTAGCTCCACACGCGGCAGTGTTGGAATCGGTGCTCAATTAAGTCCTGCGGGAAGCGCTGGCTTGAGTCCTGCGCCTAGCATGAAGACCACAAATAGTGGTAGCCAGGGTCAAGCCCAAGGACAGAGCCCGGCCAGACTAAGCGGTACGGCGACAGCCATGGCACTAGGCATGGGGCTGTTACGCAGAGGAAGCGTACAAATGGAGCCGAAGAACAGCGGAAGCAATACTTGAGTGTACAGATAATGTATAAAAATCTCTATCGCTGCACCATAGCAATTCAATTAATTAGTGTAACATCAATAGTACATCTGTACTAATACATCCTTCTTAAACTCAGTCATCGCTTTGTTGTTAGGGAAGCTGCACTCTAGAGTGGAGCATATCCGGTGCCAATATGCTGCAGGCCATTAAATGGCACCACTTTAACCCTTTAGGCTAATATTGACACCGTGTCACACCTGGGCAAAAAACGCTAAATTACTCAGCCGCGGAAAGCAAAGTAAGATTCAATCAACCGTCTTGTATCATTTATTTTTGAAAGCAGCGTTATAAAACCACTATCTTACACGTTGCAGCATGAAATGCTCTAGATACTCCGCTTGCGTATCTTTTGTATTCCTTTTTCTTTGTTCTCTGCTGTCGTCATTGTTTCCGGCCTCGTGCTTCCTTAGCTTCCTACCAACCCTAAACGAGCTCCCATTGTAACCCTCCTACATCGCACAGAACAATACGCCCGGGTCTGGTGAAGCAGAGTCAAGACCTTCGAAAACAATCGCATAAGCGCCGATCAGAACCGTCACTCTTGCTTCTTTGACAAAGAATCTTACAGGGACTAGTACCAAACGCCGTCGGTCAGGCTCATGTCATCCAATAGCAGCGGGTTCAAGACTGCCACACTTGGGTATGCGGCACCTCAGCTGCCACGCCTCGTCACTTTTTAGGTCACTTTCAGAGTCATTGTTAAGGGCCTCCTGCCCCAAGTCACCTACTTCTCGTCCAAGACCATGGAGAGCATATGCGACTATCGCAGAAGCCTTGACCTCCCAGAACTCTAAACCAAGATCAGCTTCCGCCGCCGATAATTCCAAGCTTCCCCCATCATCTCGCCCACTCAAGAGGCAAAGGACTGCGAATTCTGGACCCCAACCCAACCCCTCCAGTTCAGCATTATACAAGCCGCCGCCGCCGAGTCTCCGCAAGATGCGCTTCGCGCCATCTGACGAGCAGCGCCGCATCGTCGAGAGATCTCGCACTCACAATGTACTTGTCTCTGCCCGGCCGGCTCCGGCAAGACAGCCACGGCCGAGGCTCTAGCCGCAGATGTTGCGTCTTCCGGCCAGCATGTGGCTATTCTAACGTACTCTCGCCGGCTTGCTATGGAGACTAGGATGCGTCTAGACAAGTATCAGAACACAGCCCGCGTGCTCACCTTCCACGGCATGGCCTGCGCCCTCTTCGGCGTCAATATACACACAGATAGCCAGCTGATCAAGCAGATGGAGCGTCTTAATCTCCCCGACGAGCCGCCTCCGGTCTGGACCGGAGTTCCGTTCGATGTCGTCGTGCTGGACGAGTTCCAGGACTGTACGCCGCTGCTATTCTGGCTGGTATGTCTCTTTCTGCGCGCCAACCAAGCGGCTCGAGAAGGCCGGGCTGCTCGTTTGGTGGTCCTGGGAGACGAGAGACAGGCCATCTACGGCTTCCGTGGTGCCGACGCTCGCTATCTCACTCTAGCGCCTAGCCTTCTCGAGCCGCTGGCATCCCAATATCCGTGGGCCACCGAAAACCTCAGCAAGAGTTTCCGTCTTTCTCATGAAACAGTTGCCCATATCAACCACGCCTGGCTGGCCGGCGATCAATACATCGTGGGCTCCAAGTCTGGACCGGTGCCTATCTTCCTCAACGCTAACACATTCAAACCAAGACCGCTGGCGGTTCATCTACTCCCGTTGATCAAGAAGTACGGTGCTGCAAACACGGCAATCTTAGCGCCAGCTCTCCGAAGCAACATGAAAATGTCTAGACTAGTCAATATACTCGCTGAAGACTTTGGCGTGCCAGTGGCAGTTGCTATCAGCGATGAATCGTCTCTAGACGAGCGGGTCATCAAAGGCAAGCTCTCGGCATCGACGATACACCAGTTCAAAGGCAGTGAGCGAGATCTCATTATTTTACTAGATATCAGCAACAACTCCTATTTCTCTTACAGTGGCTGTGATCTGCCAGACGACCATTGTTCGAATCAGATGTTTGTAGCCCTGACTCGCGCTAGGGAGCAACTAGTCATTGTCAACACAGTCAAGCAGCAGCTAGTGCCATTTTTAGATCCCGAGGCAGTACAAAATACATCCCTTTCAGACAAGACATATGATCTCAAGGCCATGGATGCCAGCTTGTTGCCTGGCCCCAAGGCTGGCCGACCACCAAACATTGGCTTACATTTGCCCGTCAAATCCGCCGTGACCGACATAGTGCGCCACATCGCCGATGATCAAGCACAGCGTATCATCGACCAGTATCTGCACATCGAGTATCTTGCGCCAGAACTTCCCGAAGAAGAGCAAATCGATCTGCCTGTCGTCGTAGAGTCAAAATGGGCTATCAAAACCCCCAAGCCGTTTAGCCCCGACGACAAAGATATGCCAAAGGAGCTATCAGAGGATGGCAAGGTCCCCTTCTATCCACAGGATCACTGGAGCTTCCACGAGGCAGTCAGCGATCTCAATGGCCTCGTCGTAGTTGCCGCCTGCGAGCACCTATTGCTCAATACTCTGACTACACTCTTCCTCGACGACCCTGAGGCTCCTGAAAAGCTGACGCCGCCACACGAACTGCGCCAGATAGGCGTCAAGCTGACCAAAGAAGATGTGGCTTGGCTATGCCGTACAGCCTGCGAGTACGAATCCAACGTCTCATCCTTCCGCACGCGGTTCTTGCAGATGCGCGAACATCCCTACGATTGGATTTCTCCCAAGGACTTGATGACGGCGCGAGAACGCCTCAAGTCGGAGCTGGAAGCCTCGCAATATTCCGGCCTCTTTGGGTTCGAGATTGATCTAACGGAGAAGAAGTATGAGGTGGACAGTGCCCATATGGAAATCAAGGCCCGCGCTGATATCGTCGGTGTCGACACGCGGAATCTTTCTCCGGATATCCGACGACATATCGAGCTTGGATCGGACGGTAAAAAGAAAAAGACGACTCGAAAACTGAATAATACTACTACAAACCCACTGGCCGGCTGGTTCGAGAACAGCCCAAAGTGTCTATGGGAAGTCAAGTTCGTGGCCACTCTGTCCAACGAGCACATTCTGCAATCGGCGATATACGCATACTTGCACTACCGCAAGTCGCTCAAGTTCCCGGATGACATCATCTTGTTCAACGTCCGTACCGGTCAAAAAATTAAGATATCGCCTAAGTGTCCTGCGCCGCCGCCATCATCACAATCGTCGGTATGCTCATCACAAGAGTCGATACCAACATCATCACAATCATCAGTAGGAACGTTTGGTCAGGACAGCTATCCAAGCACTCCGCCACCTACTCCCGAGAAACGTCTATCGGGTAGCCAACAGGGTAGTCAGCCGCACAACAAGATTGCCGATCCTATAGCCTCTTATACTCCATATACCGGCGACTGCCTCACTGCTTTCATGGAGGAGATTATTCGTCTAAAATACACGAACCTCGAGGTCGCAACGAACGACGATTTCATCATGGAAAATCTGATGACTCGCGAAGAAGTTGTTTCTATCACCGCTAGGCCTGGGTATGGCCTGATAAAGAGACCATCAACACCACCGATGTCATCACCCTCGCCATCATTGTCGAAAAAGCGCTCTTGTGATATGATAAATGAAGGCTCTAAAGGCGCTGGAAGTAACCGTGTCGATGACTCTTTGGCAGATTGGTGTGCTCTAGAGGGCATAACGCATGAAGATCTTGATGGTTTTGACGATGATTTGGACGATTTTTGATCTGTAGGAACGATCGAAGCACAATAAAATCGCCAATATAGATATTCATAAAAAGATGAAGTAAATTATAGTCTAATGCATTTATATTTTTGGTGGCCATGTATGTAACGCCAATAAAATATAACTTCGCCAGTTAGAAAAAATACTATATGAAATAACGACACCAAGTAACCCTGATAACCCTTGATAAAAGAGACATAATAATTATTCCCTTGAACTTCTTCCATGCCGTTCTAGCTATA
>RHDR01000695.1:0-15802 GCA_009806295.1 Davidsoniella neocaledoniae
GAGAGGTAACAGTAGCTTCAAAATTTGGCCACTGCTAGATTTAGTTCGTGCTTTTTTTCTTCTTTCCTTGCGTCTTCTTCGATCTGGGCTGGCTGAAGCAATTAACAGTAGGAATAAAATATTAATACATAAGCTCGTTCGTTCTATTAGCACTAAAGGCACCAGAAAAGATGCAGTAAAATAAAGGGAGGGACAGGAAAGATAAAAAAAAATCAATAATAGAATAAAAATATGCCCCCCTCTCCATCTTCCAGAAGCAAGTTCTACTGCTGCTCTCGCTAGACCGCCTGGAAAGGTCAGTGGGCCAGGCCGCTGAACACTGCACCTAAGTGCGCTGTCACGGCCACTAAAAAGCCAAGTCTAGGGTACTTAGCGGGAGGCCCTGCAGAGGGGAGAGGAGAACGACCAGCAGGACAAGGCTGATAAACCACTACTACGGTACGGGCCCAGTGCTTAATCTCTTCATTTGTTACCTCACTTTACGTGCTTCAGTTGCTTTAGTGCTAGCTTCTTCAGTGGCGACGTCCACTTTGATCCACTGTAAGAATCCACCAAACCCACTATTTGAAGAGCTCTACTTCCGGAAATTCAAGAGGCTGACTACATGTAGAGAGGGGTCGACCATAGACTTTGCGGGAGCTGCCGTTTATTCGACTCTGTCCTGCGACCTATTTAATGGAAAATTAAAGAGGTTGACCATGGAAATAGAAGAAGGGGACATGCAGATGCAAATGCAGATGCAGATACACACACATAAACAATAATAATTAGAAATTAACTCAGTAAGAAAAATTAGCGCCAAAACTCCTAAATCGTTCTCGTTTCCAAGTTCATCGCTTTGCATCTTGCACCTGCATGCATCGCATTCTTCCATTCTAGTCGTATTAGTTAGTATAGCTTCCCTTTTCTTTACGTATCTCTTCTTATTCTTCTGGTGTCGTTCCAGGTACAGCCCCATGAAAGACATTCATACTACAAAGAAGATCACAGCTCCATTCTACATAATGCTGTATACAACCTTCAGACAGCGACAGGGCCCTCTTATCTTGCCGTTGCTCTGCCCTTCCTTTCTCCTGCATAGCCCATCTTTCCTTTCCTTTTTTTGCTCTCTTGTCAAGCTTGCTTAGCTCAATAGGCTCTCTTCTTCCACTGCCGGGGCCTGGACCACGCCAGCTTAGCTTCTGTCTGCATACAGAACTAATATCTGTCTGTTCCAATCTGGCCATCTGGCCAGCCTGTCTGTCTGCCTCTTGTCTATATGCATACATACATTACAGCCAACGATACAAATGAATGAATGAATGCAATCAATATCAATACACGGTTGATATGCTCTACCCTCGTCTCGTTTGGCAGTTTCCCCTATTCCTGTTCTTCCTTCCGCTCTTCCCCTTGCTTAGTCGACTTGCCAACAGACTTCTTGTACTTTAGCTGTACCTTTTTGTACGGGAACTGTTCCTGAACTTTAGTCCTGGAATCCAGTCATGGAATCTAGTCCAGGGCAAAGAACAAGACAAACTAGAAGAAGATGAAGAAAAGTAAAAACAGAAAAAAAGGTCTAGAAAGTGATCACGATGTCAGATATTAGGACGATGATCTGCCTTCTTCTTCGGCCTATTGGACCATAAGTCCCTGCTATGAACTAGAAAGACTGGCCTCGCCCTCATCTTCAGCATAATCAATGTTTTATCTATTATTTTAATATGTGAACACCGTTGTGGCGAGCTTTCTCCCTTCATCATCCCCTCCTTCTCCTCTTCCTGCTTGTTTCGCTTCAGCAAAACATCTATTTATACTCAACCTACACAGAACATGTCAGAAGTGTGTACGTGAACTACTGTATGCCAATTACTGTGTTGATACATACTATTATACGTCACCTATCTAGTTGTCACGTCTCTTAATGAGAACCCGCCTTTCATCTCTTGCTCTACCTGTCGTTGCCATGACTATATTAGCGTTAGTCTTCACAAACTCCCCATATAATGAGCATCCAAAATCATGAACCTACGACGGTATTAGTAAGAGGTCAATATGTGGCCAATCGTTGTTTAATCTACCCAGAAAGCTATAATACTTGTCACATATACGAAAGCCACAACAGGCTTTCTCCTCCTTCGTCCATATGCAACCGATATAGGGGTTAACCCGGTTAGAAAAGAAAAAGAATAGAAAAAAAGAAAAAAAGGATAAGCAAGGTCTTCAGCCATAAAGTCATGCACATGTATGTATACAAATCTTGTCCTCATAGGACAGACATCAGCAAAGCAATTGCCACTTCAGCCCAAAAGGCAGATTATTGATTAATTTGCGATATGCACAGCATATGCAAGCCTTTTTGTTTTTATATTTTTTATTATAATTAAGACAAATAAACAATAATCTCCTCAGAGCGAGAGAAATACAGAATAAGAAAAAAGAAAGAAAAAAAAAAGGGCCTTGCTTACACTAACTCCCCATATACCCTAACAACAGCTCTGGCAAATAATAACAATATCCTTGTCTCTAACCTGACACTGGTCTTGTTCCTGTTTCTAAGTCCTTGCGTATCGTCTCCCTTATTTACTGGCTTGGTTCTATTATGTTTGCATATGTATGGCATTCGTTTAGCACATCTTCTTGTAACAGATCCGGTTGTCATAGCCCAATCAAAGAAGATAGAAACACTATCTTCATGTATGTACTTGATAACTGAACAATCGATATAATCTATCTGCCTGCCTATCTATAAACTGTACCGAAGACGACTAACTTTGACGCCAAGACCTTTTCTTGAAATATTCCCTTTATCGGGGAAAAGCATGAAATCAATGTATGGCCAAGTCGAAGCCAATAAGCTAAACAACTAGGCACCAGGCAGTATAGCCGACTTCGAGATTCGGATAAAACAAGGTAATATAAAATTAAAGCAAGAAATAAGCAAATCAGGAAAAGACAACGGGATGATTCAAAGACCATCAACAAAAAAAAAGGCGCAAATCTTGTATATCAATGCCCTAAAAGTCCAACTAAACAAACGAATAACCAGCATCACCCAAAAAAATAAAAATAAAAAGCAAGGCCAACACCAAGAATGTCTATGCTTTTTTAATCATTTCTCTCTTCACTTGCCCTTTGATGTTGAATAGTGTTTCCATCGCTACAGCAAATTTATATGCAGTCTGGAAAATCCGCCATCTGCACGCTCGAGCTTAATTTTATATATCAAGACGCAAAAGAGAAGAGCGAGAAAGGGAAAAGAGGGAAAAGAAAAGAAGCATGAAAAAGGGCTTCTTTCTTCTTGAAAACAGCAAGTAAGGACACGCCGTTTGTTATCATATTGCCCGTGCCCTCCCCTTTTTCCTGGCGCCTCTTTTTCTTTTTTATTTCATGAATCATTTTTTGCCATAATTATTATTCTGTATTTTGGGAATTCGTAGATAACAATAACAAACAGACAGTATACTTCGTTTTGCCTCATTTTGGTCTGATTGCTATCTGTCATGCGGCCCTATGAATCCGTCTCTATGCTACCCTCCTTTCTGTTATTAGCAGCAGCCTGTCTTTTTACAGTAGCATTTAGTCTTCTCTATACTGTATATATGCCCTACTAACATGATATGATGACGATTATATATATGTAGTAGTATATATCACCCATCCACAACACACAATATAGCTTCAAAGTTGGTGTGCGGTATAGCCGGCACTTCAAGTCAGCTGCTGACACACCTTTCTAATCAAGTACAAATACATACCATACGGATATGATATATGATCACATAAGCTATTACTGCTATAGATCTATTCTGGTAACCACGTCAATAAGTAGTAGTAACTTTCCCATGATACATAGCTCGAATAAGTTACATATGATCATGCCGAAGTTAACAATCCTACCATTCTGTTGTCTTTTACTTTCTTTAGCCCCCTCTTCATCCTTATTCCATCCCGTAATACAAATCCATCCACCTGAAATAAAACAACAAGAGGTTACAGATGATCACCTTTTTTCAACCCTTTCGCAGCCGACACAAATGATATGTATACATCTAGGTCACCTTCAAGTTTCATTATTGCGGTTATCATTTCAAGTTTTTGGGAATTCGCCGCTCGTATTGAACATTCTAATGGCTATTGATAGTTGGCCTCGCTTCTTCCTCCCTCAGTTTATGCAAAATTCTAACCAATCGCTAACTCTACTGCTCAATTCCTCAACTTTTTATATTCGTAATTAGCGAATCTTAGTTCGGCTCTTTTGCTCTCCCTATTGTGTATCTTGGTCCTAGCTCTACGGGTTGCCTCATGTTTATACACATTGTATGAGCTACTAAAAGAACAATTCTAGTAAGAGATTTTGGAATAGAGTATTATAGGGTTGTATAACCCTTGAGGCACGATAATTTAGGATACTCAAACTTCAATTCTTATCGTTCTTGGTAAATGCTTCAAATTATATCGCCGATATGTACATATGTATGTAATGAAGGAATCCACAAATGACCCACCGAGCTACATATATGCGTGGAAATAGCCTTTTTTTATCGATACGATGGCACCTTCTTTCCAGCGTTAGCTTTGATGACTAAGGAAGTACTATTCCTCAGGAGAGCTTTCACTTGAGCACTTGAGCCCAAGAACCAGAGTCCAGGATTCAAAATCTATGGTTTCACACACTTGTCTTTGATATTTGACATGCTCAGTTTGCTGAATTGGCTAGCGGATATATTTTCTTCCGATGAGCTATCACAGTTACTTTCCTAAAACTATCGTCACACTATCGGCTAAGATATATCCGGATAATGATGAATGTGGTGACGTTATGGTCATCACATAATATTATCGTCTTTTTCTTACTTCGAAAAGCATGTTGTAAATTAAGACTACCTATCGACATAGTAATACTGTTAGTCAAATGCTAGTATGATGGTCAAATTATTAGTGGCATGTCTTTTGTACGGCACTTGGTATCGTCTTCACTTAGACTAGTTGCTCTAGTTTGGGACATCGTCCTATGGAACTCTTGCACAGCGTAAAGAGAGAATAAGCCCTATAGTTTATACATTTGGAGAAAATATAGACTTACACCCAATATATTAAAATACCTAATAGCTGCAAACATACTGTCACATGAGAGAAAATGTATCATGGTCACTTTGCCACCGAATAGCTTGCTTCGTGAGAATTGAGCTGCAAGTAGCCTAGTACACATACTAAACTCTAGATCGTAGAAGTTTTCAACATGATTTTCTTTCTATACCGCCTTCATCACCGTGGTCTTTCTTCTTTCCTGTTCATAGCCCAGAACTAGACGTGAGAACCATCATGACCACCTGAAAAGCAATCACCTCATGTATCATTCTATCAACCAAAAAGCCATTGTTTACACAGAGCCGGTCTCAGCGTCAAATTAAATCAGCCCAAGCTAGCCAGTCACTCTCTCAGCTCCATATCTTTCTACTCGTCTACCATCTCGCGCCCACCACAGTCCCTTGACTGTGAACAATCACCTCAAGCAACAACAGCGATGCCTGTCTTCAATTTCTTCAATCTGTTTTCCATACCTTACAATTCAGAAGAACTTGATGAACGTCTACAATATGGTTGGTCTTTCGACATTGCCAGCCTGGTCGCCGTGGACTATTTCATGTTTGTCCAAGACCACATCTTCAACTGCGCATTCGCTATCCGCCTCAACATGGGCCCATGGCTATGTCGGTTACAAGACCGATATCACTCTTATTCAGCGGGTTCTAATCGCTACGTCCCTGCTAACAACGCCCATGCTGATCGCGTCAATAGACGGGCCTCCCTTCGAGCTAGACGTGCTGTCGCCAACGGCCAACAAGCTCGACCGGAAGTTATCGGCTTTAGAAACGAACGGGTTCTTTTCTGCGGTTCGGCAAATCTTCCCATGGCCTTGTTTCCCCGCTCCGTCCAAGAAATCGAAGTTGACCCGGGAGTCTTGCGCCTCTGGCGCCGCTACTTCTAAGTTACCCCATTCTGTTGCTGATGTTTCTGGAGCTGGCGGTACACACACGTCGAGTCCCACCTGCATGGACATCCATGGTGGCTTCGATATCGGGAAAGAATTCCCGGAATCGTTTACCGATGATGACCCCGCCGGTGAAATTTCTCTGGGATTCGCTATTGGAAGCCCGTCTGAGCCTTCCGGTGACGATGACGATGATAAACCTAAGAAAGACTCCAACAGTGACAACGTCGATAACTTCACCATCACTGATTTCACAGTACCGAAGGGTAAAAAGCTATCTTCCATGAAGACTGAGGCTAAGAAACCTAGACTGGTGCGCTTCCGCGGGAGAAAGGCCACTAAAAAGAATGGCCGTGGAAACGGCGGCGACGATGATGGAACTAATGGTCCTGACAGTCCGTCAGGTGGTGGTATGGCTTTTGTTCCTGAGGAAGTTGAGGAGATAGATATGCCACTGAGTGGTGTACGGGCTCCTATTCCAGTGCTTCTCAGATATTGAATAGTCAAGGTATGATGGTTTCAAAATGAGACTGGAAGAGGCTTCACTCCTGCCGTGTCCATTTTCTTATTCTTTTTTTTCTCCAAATCATAACTTCTTCTTCTTCTTCAGATAATTTTATTTATAGTCTAGAGATTATTTAAGAGCTCCTTTTCGACTCCGGGCGAGGCCGTGTTTTCTGTGTTCCTGGTGTCTGGGACTGCTCAGACTAGTCTGGCCCCCATCCCTTTCACAATGGTAACACCTACAACTTCTTCAAAATTAATACACAATAATAAAATTTCGAGTTTTTTCCATGATTAATGAGTGCTAAGCTATACGCTGAGTAGCTAGTTCTTATTTTACGCGTTGGTAGATGTTGATAATATTTAGTTTATGTCAAATTATTTGCAAACCAGAGACAAATATTGATTCAACTATAGTTACCAAAATTACAAAAATCTATAATATGTCATTGGCCACGGTCTGAACATGTTTATATCAAGTTGGTAACACCAAACCAACCATATAAACATAACCCTATTCAACCCTATTAATAGTAGCAATGACACTTGATGTGTAAGGTTTGATTCACATTATCACCGCTTTGCAATCAATGGTAAACAAACAAAATAATAACTCAAAGGATTTATAAAGATGACCATTTTGATTCAATACATGATAAGCACCATTGGAGTTCATTATGAACAAAGATGCCTTAAGCAACAATTCAATATCCGAACATGACAAAAAATAGAACCAATACTCTGTATTCATAAAACTAAGAACGAGCATGGATAAAACATAAAACTATCAAGAGTACAGAACACTGGAGTAACCCATAATCATAAGACACATAACAAGCAAGAAAAAGTTACCCAAGAAAGGACCAAAGACGAGCCCCCCAAGAATAATGCCACACATAAACGGTTTGTTGATCATACAGAAACTAAGGGAAAAGACATACTTATGCATGACCGGGGCTTTTAAAACTAATCTTACAGAGTATCCTCTATGAGATCAATGCTTTATGAGAGAATATCAAGTTAGGCGAAGTTTGTGTACTACAGAAACTAAAAAGATAAACACTAGAGAGGATAAAAAGCTATAATAAAAACACCATTTACAGACAGTGTACATAGTAATATTAGAGGCGATACTAACCATAGGTTCACATAAACTGACTCAAGTGTCGCTTGTCCGTACACGAGTCGTTGGTACGTATATGATTTTGGTTGGTTAAAAAAAAGAAAAATAGATAAAAAAAATTACCGATAGGTAAGTATCAATATAACGATAACATGGAGCAGAGTAGAGTGTGATTTCGTGATTTGGAAGATCAAAGAAAAGAAGATGGTGAAACCCGTAATGGTGATGTGGTTCCCAGTAGACAAGAGTAAGAAGATGGGAGGGAAAGAGAGTAGTGTAGAATCAAGAAGTTATAGGGGGTGATTTGAAACAGAAGGATATCTGAAAGATGTGTGTGTAAGAGGGACTAGTGACTTCATCGCGCATGAACGAAAAGAAGCTTTTAGAAAAATAACTACCAACTAAGCAATGTGAGTTGGACGAGGAAGAGTGGAGATGGCACTATGATAATGCCTACAAAGACAAGAAAGAAGAAGTATGAAGCATAAGAAGAGAGATGATAAAGCGCATAAACACCGCTCTTTTGAGACTGAGACTCATGAGAGAAATTGTGACCAAAGAGTATTTTGTTTTTTTTACGCCGCGGCTTGCGCGGCCTTCTTCTTCTTTTGCTCAACCTTGAGCAACAGGGCACGGTTGATGTGAGGCAGTACACCACCGTAGGCAATAGTGGCGCGAATCAGAGTATCTAGCTCCTCATCACCACGGATAGCAAGCTGCAGATGACGGGGAGTGATACGCTTGGCCTTCAAATCCTTGGCGGCGTTCTAAAAAACAGGGAAAAAGGAGAATAAGTTAGCACGTGTGAACAAGATTTGATGTTTACTTTGATATAACTTACGCCGGCCAACTCGAGGACCTCGGCGGTGAGATACTCTAGAACAGCAGTAACGTAGACGGCAGCCTTGGCACCGACGCGCACTTTGTTTTGAGTGTTCTGCTTGAGGTAACGCTTGACACGTCCACAGGGAAACTATTGTTGCACAAATGTCAGTTTTTTTTTTCTCAGAACTTCTGTTATGTGTAACGGTTTGGTTAACAGGTTATAGATATGCCGATGATTCAAGCATTAGAGATTGTTAGTGGATTTGGAATGATTGCCTCGTATAGACGTCTAGAAATGGCTAGAGGTAGACGGATCGCATACAAGGTTCGCCAACATGGCGGGGTAGATGTGCTACTGACAGCTATATCCAAGCAGTAAACCCGCAGATAGCGTCTAGATTGATGGATAAAACCGGCAACAGAGTATTGCATTGGTTCAATTCCAATGGGCTAAGTGATATCACATAAAACGCGCCGTTTGGAATGTGGCCGACCAATGATATTCTTTATGACCTATCTTCTGATCCCAGGTGAGGCTTAGCCACTCATAAAAGCGCATTTGTGACTACCAGAAGCCAGCCCACTGATGAATTCTCATGGATGTGTGACTTGAGAAGTGAAGGCTGGTACCAATGTTGCGCAAGATATCTCAGCAAAGAGGAGAAGCACAGCTGGAGGACCAAGGTCCTCCCCACTCGTATGTTCCGTAGCTCGTGGCAGAATAGCATGGCATGCCTGGCGGGGAAGAAAAATGGACCGCTAGTAAAGCAGATGAAAAAAAAAGCTTAGGCCGGAGACATGCCGAGACTAGTGAATTGAGCAATGGAATGAGGCTGAAGATACGTATCGACGCGTCGCGCAGACAAACAACAGTGCCGAGAAGAAATAGCTCATTGGTGCGACAAAGGATAAGCAGCTTGGCTGGAAGCTGGCGCGAGGATATTGCAGTGGACACATCATTGGATAGTATAGTAGGCCAGAATCGATCGAATTTGGTGGTCTGCTAGTTGCCCTAGTTTTGTTTCGTTGGTAGCGTGACTACTAGAAAAGCAGCAACGAAGTAATGGTGGCAACCAAAAAAGCTATAGGATAGCCGGGGCTAGCAATTGAGAGGCCCTTGCATGTGAGCACTTCAAGCTCCGGACGTCAATTGTAGTTGAAGTCTGTCCTTGCTGTGCGCGCCGATACTGAGTCTCCCATCGTCGATGCTGAGGCGTGTCTTCCGTCGGGTTTGTGCGATGCTTGGTGTGTTGTCTGATTTTTTGTCGTCGTGGTCGGTTATGATGCATATGCAGTTCGATGCCATGCTGTGCTGATGCTATGCTGTGCTCGCACTAAGCATTATTACTTAGGGTGAGCGAGCCCCCCCCCCAACAACCAACCTCCCACCCGTTATCATCATTGTGAGAAGTCTCGTGAACGCCGAATCATCGGCCCTGTGACCAAACCGAAAACACAGAGTATAGAATACATATACGGCGCTTCTTGCTTACCTGAAGACCGGCACGAACTGAAGCGCTCTGCTGCTTCTTGGGGCCATCGGCAGACGTCTTGCCACCAGAGCTCTTTCCGCCTGACTTTCCCTTGCCACCAGCCATTGTCGCAATAGGAAAAAGATGAGTTGATATTGGGAAAAAAATCCGGGGAAAAAGTTGTTGAATCGGATAATATTACGAGATTGCGATACAGAAGCGAAGAAGGGGAAAAAAAGTTGAGGAAAAAAATAGACGTCGGAAATGGCGGTTTCGCTTCGTTGTTCGATAAGAGAGAAAAAAAAGAAAAAAAAAGGAAAAAATGGAGGAGGGAGGGGTTTCGAATCTCTGAGCGGAAAAAAATTATAGTAATAAAATGGAAATCGAGGGAGCGGGAAAGGCTGGGCTAGCACGACGGTGGTGCTCGATTTGGCGTTCAGGTGCTGTTAAGTTGGAATTTCCAGGCTTGTTTGGGCGACTTACTGCGAAGTTTTTTCTGTATTATTATTTTTTTCCAGGCTCCAGAACATGACAGGAATTCTAGAAGCTGCTTTGGTTAGTAGCACCTCAGCGCAAGTATATTAATTTATCTTTTTCATCCGTCACATGTTTCCTGGATTATGTGACTCGCCAATGACTAGTCAAGTTATATATGCCTCTTTTTTCATCTTGTCTGCAATATCGGGGTTCAGTATAAGATTATTCATAACTGAAAACAGGTGGGCTGTCCAAAGAAGCCGGATGGACACTTTCCAGGAGCGGTTTGTTGGCTGCCACCTGGCCCGTTTTTTTCATGACGCGTGTTGGCACCTGTCCCGCCAAAAAAGCAGAGCCGTAAAACATAAACAAAGAAAGCCACGTGACTTTGGTATGTGCGACCGGCCAGCCTGCTAGGATTTGTATGCAGAGCAAGGCTATGGCAGAGCTGTGGTCGGCCATATGGGAATATACCTCAAGAATGAAGCGGAACAATATGTAGCATGACATACCTTGCCTGTTCTCAATTTTTATGATACCTGTTCATGACTGTAGAATAACGGCAACATGCATAGCCGCTTTGTTTCCACAAGGTAAATAAACAATAAGTATGGAGTTTTGCTGTGTGTCCTTGTGTAGCCCGTGCCTTTGTGGCCATAACTGTCACAACTTGTATCTCTGTATATATGGACAGCCGTCGCCAACAAGAGACAATGCCGCTTGGCATGTGCAGCCGGGTTTCCGGAGACAAACTGGCTTCTCTTACCTGGATAAAGAATGGGTGAGCAAGTATGTGATCTGAATAATGGTCTTCATCTGAAGAAGGTGTGTGCCCAGGTTTGCGGGAACACTTGCGAGGAAGAAGAAAAATTGGTGTGGAAGATGAAGAGGAGAGAGGAGGCTTTCTCACACGATTCCGACCCTCCACCAAAAACCGAAAAGGACCAGGGCTTCGTCGCCATTGGAAGAATATGTGCCTTTTTATTTAATTATTTTAATTTTTTTACCTTACTGGGCTCTTGTTGGCTGTGTTTTAGCATATTCAGCGTCTGTCAAGCCATACAACGCCCCGCTTTGCCATCTGCCGTACGACTGGCAAGCTATTCTTTTTCTCAGCTGACAGCTATATGCAGCTGTGCGACAGCTGTACAGCAACGTCACTCTATATAGCTTGCTTGAGCTGCCCCTCACCCATCCAGGGTTAGAGCTCGGTTGGCTGTGCACACTTAGACTACATGTAGATTGATAATAGACATCATACCACTCTAGCACTTCCTATAGCAAAACTTGAACTTGCCCACGACACCATCGTATACTACACAAACCAGATTACATCCCAAGACTAATACAAAATGCTCATCAAGGAGTCATACGCTGACGTCAAGACTTCGGTCAATGGCAAGGAAAGTGTGATGAGTGAGTCCAATGATCTTTCGAAGCTTTATATCTAGCTATAGGTGATGCTGACACAGTAGTATCTTGAAATGTTATAGGAATCTTCATTTTCCATCCCACCGTCCCCCAGTTCCCCAATGCGTATGTGAACAACAACCACCAAGTTAGTCATATTTAAATACTAACAGAAATGCAGCAAATTTCCCGGTGTTGCTCTCTTTAGCGAGATCTACCAAGGTATGGCATTGGTATCATATCATCTAGACAGTCATAACATTGGTACTAATATCTCTTCAAGTGACTGGCCCTGTTGCCCGGTTCGCTCGCCAAATCGCTGGCCAAGGCTACATCGTCGCCGCGCCCAGCTCCTACCACGACTTCACCGGTCCAGAAGCTCTAGCTTACGATGTGCCCGGCACTGACAAAGGCAATGCCTGGAAGATCGAGAAGACCCTTCCCTCCTACGACGAAGACGTCTTCCGCACCGTCGACCACTTACTTTCTCTGCCAACCTGCACCGGCCGTATCGGTGCTTCCGGCATGTGCCTCGGTGGCCATCTGGCCCTGCGCGCCTGCCTAGACACGCGAATCTCTGCCGCTGTTTGCTACTTCGCTACCGATGTGCATAGCCGCACTCTCGGTCCTTACGAGGCTGCTAACACACAAGCTGAGGCGCCGCCGGGTAGCACGCACACCTTGGATCTACTGTCCAAGATGAAGGCTGAGGTTGGTATGATCTTCGGTGTTAAGGATACCCACGTGCCACCAGAGGGTCGTGATTTGATCCGCACGAAACTCCGCGAGGCCGGACTCACCACTAGTTTCTATGAGTTTGCTTGGGCACAGCATGCTTTCATTCGCGATGAGTTGAGCAAGGGAAGATATGACCCGGCTATCACCAAGGTATGCTTCGAGATTCTTCTGGAGCTATTTGGGCGTGTGCTCAAGACGGAGCTTGGTGACATCGACCCTAAGCCTCAAACTATCGAGCACATTTGCTAGATACCTCAAGTCAAGTCAGTGTCTTATTCGTACTAAAACGGTTAAGTGTACATAGTTCACACTAGTAATAATCAAAAGTAGATAACATACGTGAGCAACAAAAGAGATACATTGTGTTGTAAATATGACAGTAATAATATGGCATGATATGTAATAGTATATGGCAGGAGATAATTCATACTCTCGTGAGAAGAAAGAAAAATGACAAAGTAAATAATAAACAAGACAGATATCCCCAAAATCCATGACCAGGGAAACTAAATAACAAATACGTTCTTCGGTGTTCCATAGGGCCAAAATAACAAAGGCGGGAAGATAAAGCCGCAATCTAATAATATAAAACAGGGGAGACAAATAAAATAGATGTAACCAATAGATAGCCTTGGACCTTTTTCATTACATTGTGAAGGCTAGAAGGCTCACAGACCACGACGCAAGCGGATAAGGAAATCGTCTAGTGACGACTGCTCTTAGACCGTCTAACTATATCCTCATCCTCATAGGGGTTACCTAGAGTGTTAGAGGCATAGTTGGTAGCAGCACGAGCCGGTAAGTTCGCGCCAGTGGTCTGGGCACTGCGTGTCCGAGTAATCTGTGCCTCCTCATCATAGTTTCCACGAGATTCGGTGCTCAATCGTGGCGGCGGGCCCGATGGGGCTGACAGCATTACTGAAGGAGCTGCGGGAGCGCTCTGGCCAGCCACACGCAAACCGCGGTGGCTTTCTTTGCGTGAAGGCGTAATGCTATCCCAATCGTTATGGATACGGGACTCAGCAATAGATGGCGGCGGACGCGAGCCTGCCCGGCCAGAGTACTTGTCCATTGGGATACCACCGCCGTTGTTATCGTTGCCACCAACATCGAATGAAGGGGGGTTGTTATCAGGGAGCACGGGAACCAGACGCTTGCTGTCTTTCTCGAGCAGAGCCTTTTCACGTCTAGCGGCAGCTTCAGAGTCAGAAATGGTGACGCTGTATGTAGGGTTGCCAGGGGCACCGGCAGGGTCACTACCACCACCGGGACCAACAAGAGGAACCTTCTTGACGGCAGCAGCCAGAGCAACCATGAAGCGAGTACGGCGAGCAGCGCGAACCTTTTCATCGTGCCAGTTGGACTTGAACTTGATAGTAATCTTGAGCTGCAGCTTGTCGAGGTCGCCAACACCGTAGATACCAATACCAAAGTCGGGGTGGTAATCTCTCGAGTTGGCAGGGTTGCGGACAAAGTTCTCCATCTCTTGGCGCAGCAGCTCGACATCATCCATAGAGGTGTCGTAGCTAACATTGAGATCAATGGTCTCGGTCATGTGCTTAGACCGCGAGATGTTTTCAACCCACAAACTGTTGAGGGTGATGTTGGGCACCTGAACCACCTGGTTTCTATCCAAACGGTGGAAAATAGTGTACAGAAGCGAAATCTTGTCGACAACAAGGTTTGTGCCAGTAATCTCAACACGATCACCGACATCGTATGGGTGCTTGACGAAGAGGAAGATGCAAGAACCGAGAAATTCTTGGGCAGTGACGGAGAATGCGAACGAAAGTGAAATCAGGGAAGTAGCGGCAGATGACAGAGTTGTTCCAAATCCAGACTGAAAGACCAAGACTGTAAGACAAAGTTATGTTAGCATTCAACTCGCAAGAAATTGTAACAAGGCCACGAGTGTGGCTTTTATATGGCAGGCTTTGATATAAGTGACTTACCGAAGATGAAAATTGATGCGATAAACACACAGAAGGTCAGAACCTCGTCGAAAGCGTGCAGGGCCTGGCCAATGTTCTTCATGCCCTCGGTGATTGCCTTGCGCTCACGAGCCATGTCGACAACTTTGCGGATCATCTCGTCCAAGCTAATGTCACCGTTGGCATCGTTATCGATGGCAGAGAACGCCTCATCGGCTTCATCCTTGTAGTTAGGGCCCAAAACCTCCTGGACATCGGCAGGGTACAGAGCATCGTTGTCTTCGACTACAAAGGACATCCAGATACGGCGAGCAAGAGCTTCGGCGGACTTGGGCTTCTCCAGGGCTTCAACGACAATGGAGTGAGCCGAGTTGGGGTTGAAAACATTCTTGCCAGTGATTTCGGAGGCGATGTTGCCAAAAACAGATGTGACCTTGTCACCTAGACGACCGACATCACCAATGATCTTCATGGGCGCAGCATTACCACGCTTCTTGCTACCAGTAAGCATGAGGTTGATGCTATCAGTGATGATATAATCTTCCTCCTGAAACTCGGGGCAGTACATGGGAAACAGAGCACGCGAGGCGTCGTACAGAAGGCCAAGCAGATGCATCTCCCGCTTGGATTCCTTGATACGGTTGTAGAAAGAGCGCTGGTGGTATGAGATGCCAATCATCTGCACAACGGCCTTCTCAACCAGGTATACAGCAGAGCAGATCATGCCTGACAGCTGAATCTTGAGGACAATGCGAACCCAGTTGACGCCATTGCTATCAGCATCGTGAAACATGCTCTTGAAGCTGATCCACGACGCCAGGGCCCAGAAGAAGAGAGACAGGGGAATCTCTAGGTTGCGCAGCACAGTGGCGTACTTGCGCGTGCCAGAGCTGACAACACCGCACAGGAACAGGAAAAGAACAGGCAGCATCTGGGAAACAAGCTTGCCAGCCCACAGTGTGAGCCACGAGATCATGATCCAGAGGAATAGCTGGAAGAGCGGCGGGCCATCGACCTGGTTGTCACCACTGCCTAGGTAGAGATCGGTGCGATGGTCGGTGAGGATCAGCACGACAATGGGCACGGCCAGGATGATAGCTACAGGAATAATGTATACCGAGTATCTCAAGAAGGGCGAGAAGCTGATAATACGACTGTATATACGACCCATGGCGTTGAGCTCGACCTCGCTGCCGCCAGTAGTATTGCTGCGCTTCAGTCCAGAGCTCTGTTTCCGGCGGCCACCTCTACTGCTGCGGCCCTTTTCTTGTGCCTTTTCGTCGCCGTCATCGCTGCTCTCTAGGCCAACGGCTACCTGAGACGCCATGGCGGCACCAGGGTGAGTTAT
>RHDR01000696.1:0-15790 GCA_009806295.1 Davidsoniella neocaledoniae
TAATATCTTTGATCTTTTGCATTGCTCGTTTTTTTTTCTGTTTTCTGTGGTATTCTCTAAGGCTTTTTTTTTTCTCTTTGGGAGGGTATTTCTTTTCTTGTGACGGAGTCTTTTGAGTAGTTCCGCACATTTTCAGGACAGGTTTATTTTTTGGTAGCCCATCTTCTAAACAAAGGAAACAAGGCACTTTTTTGTTATCTATTCCTATCATTGTTTGAAGTCGCTTTTTCGACCTTACAAGAAATCTCATCTCGAATACCATTCTATTCTGGTTAGTCTTACCTCCTAAACATGCGTCTATCTCTCCAAAGTCTATTGTTTTTCATTCTCTCTCCTATCTCCTTTAACCCCGCCTCTTCACTCCCTACACGAGTTGGGATTCCGTTGTCGCGGAGCCATTTGGGCTATTCTTTTTTTCTCTCATCCTTGTTTAAAAAAGGAATTTACCATGGTGCTGCAAGCAGACACCAATGGTATTAGGGTATATAACCCTGGATATACGCCTTTGGGGGCTAGCAAGATGAGTATGATAGAAAAACAACATGAACTAGGATGAATGATTGTCGATTATGTTGGGAGCAAGACCTTTTTCGGCTATTTTTGTGCTTGACCACGTCTTGTATGTCGTTGGCAGTTCAAAAGGAAGTTTTGGGTGGCTAGAGTCAACTCTACTTCATTTTCTTGTTCTTAGCGCCATAGGTTTAGATACCTCAGTTTTGTTTCTATTGGGCTGCATTGTCTTCTCTCACTACGTTGACATGAACCCATGGCTTTATATAACTAGCTACTATTAAATTAAAAATTAGATCAACTTAACCTCATGGAAAAAGTGTATCAAATCAGCATGTATATATAACTAATCTACCTCATTTCACATATGAACCAACCATGAGTAAAGTTCATTTAAGCTATAACTGAGGCTTCAGACACAAAAGAGATAAGGCCGGTTTCAGTTGCAAAATGCCATTTCAAATTCCGATCTAGATTAGTTGGCTAATATTATCAACTTATCCCTTAGACGCAAACTAACTCAATAAGAACGAGACCAGTCCTTCTTTTTTATACCCTAAGAATAAAACAAGGCTTTCCGAGTGTTCAGGAATGTTTATTGTTCAAAAGGTATTCGGCAATAGACTTAATATTTTAACCTTGTGAACAAGGGATATGTTAATTACTGTAGCTAGTTACTTGCATTTGTATCTAGGTAGAAGAGAAAGGTTTACAAATTTGAGAGAGAGATATCGTCAGAATAGATTTCACCATAAATAGGAGATACGATTAAACTATGAATTTAAAACCAAGCAAAAGACCAGTCAGTCAAGCCCCAAGGGATATTATATGTCCGTTCCTATGTTTTCGTTATTTTCATTATCATCTTGTTTTTTTATATTGCTTTTTCTTTAGTTGTCAGGGAAGATGTCCTCTGTGAGTTGCGCTTTCTGTAATCAACCTCGCCATATTTCTTGTCGTGTCAAAGCTTGCCACCGAGATAACGGATATTTGAGCGGATCTTGTTGTTTGCGCTAGGCCGGCCGGTATAGATATAGGCCACAGTCTCTTCCCATGCCTCGGGGAAGGGAAGGCAGATCTCGATTCTGTCCTTCTCAGAGACATGACCAGAGAGCATAAGAGCAGCAAGAACAGGAAGGTAGGCACGAGCATACTCCAGATCTATATCATAGAAGATAGGGTTAACAAAAACAGTTCACATATAAACTTGAGTACGGGGCAACATACGCATAGGAGTTCCGCGGCTTGCGTGCTCTGGAAGAAAGTGTGACTGATTCCGAACAGAGATTGGTGTGCTGACTTCTGCCACTTGAAGCGACGAAAGCGACTTGCGTCGTTCAAATCCAATCAACGGCTCTGCCGGAAACGGGGGCATTGGAACAGCTTCACGTTCTACCTCCGATTCTTTTTTGCAGACTGGCGAAGCACCAGTATTTGCCAGTGAGTCGCGGAACATGAATGGTGACTTCATACTCCCAGGAAAGGCTGAGCGGGGTACGATAGGACTGCTGATTCCCAGCTCCAGCAACGTTTTGCGTGCCGCAGAACCGTCCACGAACGTCCGTGGACTTTCGGTGCTGTAGGCCGGCAGTTGGCGTGCCTCTGGGATCGTTGAGCGCGCCTCGGACAAGTGGAACTCGCGGTGCACCACTTTGGGCGCGTGCCATTAGCAGGATGAATACGTGCGTGGATGTTGACAGTGGGCGGTGGCAGCTTGGAGAAAGATGCAGCAGTGGGTATCGAGGCACTATGTTGAGTAGTTGGCGTAGACGGCGTTATAGATCCTAGTGGCACGGCAGTGATGTACAGATCGGCCGCCACGGTACCACCGTAGAGATAGGCGTGGCCCATCTCACGAAGTCGCTCTTGTAGTCGCCAGATATTGTCATGCATAGACTGCTGAGTGATGGGAGACGGCAGTCGTAGTGAATGGGTTAAGATAGCTGCAGAGTATGGACCGGCCTGCACAGGTGACTGATGCGCGGCGTGGATGACGAGACGCGCGGGAACAGGTCGCTTGGAAATTCCACTGGAGATACTGCGGCGGTCGGTCATAACGGCACGGGTGACGCCGGTTTTCACCTGAAGAGAGGGCCGGCGAGATAGACCGGAAGGAGGGAGAGGGCGAACCATATTTCTATGTGAGGCTGGTGGTAGCGGAGGTGAATGAAGTTTTGTCTGCGTCCTGGATTTGGTGGACAGTGACTTGGATGGCATAACAGCTTTGGGATATGGCTTGGTTGCGGACCGTGTCCGGTATGATGATCTCGTCACTGTCATCGTCATTAGAATTTATAAGAGTATATGTGTGTATCTATACCGATATGTACAATGATAGAATCGATAGATAATCAAGTATTCTAAACGCTGAAGAATAGATTTATATAACGAGTATGTAGAATTCAAGCATGGAGGGGCACGGCAGCCTGATATATAACGTTAAAAGACTATAGCTTCTTTTGACTACCATATGATATTTTGATTGCCTCTCTCTATCTATGCAAAGCAAGTGAAGTGAGGTGTCAAAGGGCAAACAAATATATAGACAGACAACAAGCCCGCTAGGTCCAAAGGATGCAAATGTTTCCTTTTTCGGTATAGTACTCAATGTCTTTTAGTACACGGCGATGCGAGGCAGTAGAGAGAATAAAAATAGCAACAAGCCGTAATAGATGTATTGCGGCCGTAGATAGCATGCGGGAATGAAGGAGAAAAGGAGATAACGATGGCGCAGTTCAAGTTTTCTTTGTCTTGTCACTAGCGTATCCTTACTCTTGGGGCGAGACTTGATGGTAGTGAGACTGTCAGCAAGCCAACTTGAGCTCTGGCTCCAGCGCGAACCCGAGGCAACGGCAACATAGTGGTGGTCGTAGAAACCGTTTAGGCTAGCATATATTCTTTGACGGACTGTAGTCAAAGAATAGATTGCTTAGATCGGTATGTGCACAATTTGCTGTGTCTATACTCCTGCCAAATAACATATGCGCTTGGTAAGACCAACAAAGCAACTATCAGAGAAGATCTTATTAGCGATATATGACTACAGCGTCTTAGCATACCGGTAGCCGGCTCAGATGATCGCCACGTCTGGTCTAACACAAAGAACTCCGATCTAGACGCCTTAGTGAGTTGTTCGACATTGCCTTACACATCAGTCCGGAAAATCAGAAGCCGATAGCCATGGCTACTAATATGTCTAATATGCCAAACTATAGCTTTTTTGGTAATTATAGCTGGCTTCTGCACTACTAAAAAAGAACACCGGTCTTTGAGAAAAATGAAAGCTGCCTTGATTTTTGCTCAGAGCAGGTTTGGGGCAAAAGACGGAGCGGAATATCAAAGAAAGGTTACGGTCACCGAGATAAATAACACACTATTTAAGCATTGAGAGAAAACCGGATCGCAAGTTTTTTGATAGGCTATAGACTTCGGTGTACTACGCAAACAATTCTCCGAGAGCTTAAATATCAAAGCACGGGGTTCTAAGTACTTTTTCAGCTCTAATTTGGTTGCCACAAGCTTTAGATTCAAGGATACCTGCCCTTCTACAAGTAGACGCGCCCATAATACCATAATGGAACAGAGATCAAAGATAAAATTAAGACGCCAAAGAAAGCTAACAAGAGCAATGCGCTGTGAATTGCCGTGTTTACTAGCCGTTGGCAGTCTGGCGTCTAATGCAGAGGCACGTGAAGTACTTGAGATACTATCAGTATGGTGGCTCGGTTACAGTATTTTCTTTGTCTGCTAGAACAAAGTCTCCGCCACTTCAAGCAGGCAGCTCTGATTATGACAAAACACGGGAGGTCGGCGATCATTTTGTGCAGCCCATATTCCAAACCTCATTGCATGAAAGATCCGAGGATCATGCCAATCTTGTGTTAGTAGTAACTTTGATCAAGCCGCCTTTAAATTATACCCAGCTAGATCTTTGTTTCTCTTTTAACATGAATACTTATAACGAGAGAGATACAGGCGTACAGATGTTGATCTACGTTATGATCAAAGCGAACAAAGACCGACATTCATATAGATATCATAAATGGATATGTTCCTAGGCTCTACTACACCTGGTCACACGATGATTCTTTCTCTTTGACTTATATACCTTCATCAAAGTAAACAATTCGCCAGTCGATTTTCACATGGCATAATCTCGACAAAATCAAAATCAATGAGAGGCAACATCCACCATGTTTAACAAAGCACATCTCAAAGTTCGCTAAGACCAAACCACCGGAGATGATCGGCGTTATGGGAAAATGTTACCCTAAAGAGGAAATAGAGGAAAAGGAATTCCGGGTGAGGTGGGATGTGATGAAGTTCCAGGAAAATTCCCGTAGTGCGTATTTTCTTTGTTCATCAAGGAGCTGAAATCTGGTCGCAACTATGAGAACCCTAGTGTCTGAACTATAGGGTTTATTGATGTGGCGTGTCTACTAAGTGGTGCGCCACTAGTACTTCGATTTGTGTGGCGCTTCATAAGATTAAGCTGGCCAGTTGCTATTCTAGATCCATTTGGCCAAAGTGTTTTGTTACTACAGTAGTTATAAGAGCTCATAAATTAACTAATAAAAACAAGAGCAACTACAGGCTTCAGCCATTTCATTGCATTCAACACTATTTCGACCATAACGGTTCTTTGGATACAGTCGATATACCTATCATATTATAGGCCTGCTTGGGAGTATCCCTTTCTTTGTTCTCTTCCTTTCTTGATACCACAACAGTTCAAGCTACTTTCAGATATGCCATCAGAAGACGTTCCAGATGCAGTCCGCTTAGCTGATGATGCCGAGACAGCTGCCTACGAAGCTGCCGCCGAAGAGGCGGCGAAGCGACTTAACTACAAGCTACTCAAAGAAAGCTTTGTATCCAATTTGACTGGCAGCTCGATCGGCGATATCAACATGGTCACGCTAGCCTCACCTGTAAGTAGTCATTCTTAGTCCTTTCAACGTCTCTACAATATGACGCTCGTGATGACTCGAGGGTTGGCAGCATGCAAGACCAAACTTCTATACTTAGACTAGTCTCAACTTAGTCCTGATCTTCTTCGAAATCTTTCCACGGGGTTTCTTTCCATTTCTTCTTGCTTTCACTCTATATTCCATGTCAGACGTTGCCGATGTCATGTCATAGAGCTTTAAAAGATAACTACTTGATATACATGCTAACTCAATTGGCCAGCTTTCTGCGTCTCTATGGGCTGTTCTCCAATCCCGTCAAGATTTCTTTGAGCCATATGGTATTATTCCAGCACTAGCAGACTATATGATCAATGTTGGAACATTGCTGTTATCAATGACGCTTTATGCCAACCAGTCGATCCTTCTGAATTTGGCTATCGTCATTCCTATCATTATACTATTGGTTATTCCAAAATCTACCGCTGCTCGTCAACATCAGCGTAAAACACTTGCTGCCGTCTTGAAAAAGGTCGGTGTCAAAGATGGTGCCTCGAGCAAGGCTGATCCTCACGCTCTCGGAATCAAGCCATTTCTGACTATGTACCGTGGCTCAATGATGGTCATGACTATCATTGCTATTCTCGCTGTCGACTTTCCCATCTTCCCTCGTCGGTTTGCCAAAGTTGAGACTTGGGGCACTTCTTTAATGGATCTTGGTGTCGGGTCCTTTGTTTTCTCAGCTGGAGTTGTCGGTGCTCGGCCATTACTCAAAGAGCGAGCTTTAGGCAAACAAGGTGCTGGTATAGTCACGCGTGTATTGAATTCTTTGAAACATTCGCTGCCACTTCTAGTTCTGGGTGTCATCCGTATGCTTAGTGTCAAGGGCCTAGAATATGCCGAGCACACTACCGAATACGGGGTTCATTGGAACTTCTTCTTCACCCTTGGATTCTTACCACCTTTTGTTGCTGCTAGTACGGCGTTATCCAAAGTCATACCTTCGTTTGCTATCCAGGCTATCATTATCTCAGTAGGCTACCAACTGGCCCTCAGCAATACCCACTTACAAACGTACATCATCATGGCCGACCGTGTCAGCTTCTTCTCCAAGAACCGGGAGGGTATATTCTCATTCCTAGGATATCTTTCCATCTTCTTAGCCGGTCAAGACATGGGAATGTGGGTTCTGCCACGGAACCTGAACTTACGTAGTCCATCAACTCCTGCCAAACAGCGTAACTCGTTGATACTGACCATGTTCGTGTGGTCTGCTATATGGACTGTCTTGTATATTATTACATCCAACTACTATGGCTTTTCTATCACCGTTTCTCGGCGTATGGCTAACCTTCCATATGTCCTGTGGATTGCTGCTTTCAACTCTGCACAGATCATGGCCTGCTGCCTTGTTGAAACCCTTTTCTTTCCTCTTGCTCACAACATTCCGTCCAGTGACAAGCGTATGGAAAAGAAAATACATGATGCCTCCACAAGCAAGTTGTACAGAGCCATCAACCGAAACGGGTTGGCTATCTTCTTACTGGCTAATCTACTTACTGGGCTTGTCAACATGACCTTGCCAACTTTGGAGGCATCTCGTGGGCTGGCCATGACCATTCTGGTCGGTTACACCGGTGTTGTCTCGATAGTAGCTCTTGCTTTAGATCATTTCGACATTTCCATCAAAATATAGATCTTATCTGTATACAAACATCTGTGTGGCATCGGCTTTGGATTGTAAGAACCACTGGGTTGATCTCAACCCCAGTCACTGGCGCTTCAGGTCGTTCTCCAAGAACTATACCATGAAGTTGTTCTGGGACCTGGCCTGGCGGTAACTCATATTGTCCAGTTACATTTTGGGGCAGAGAAATGCCTCTGGATGTCATGGACAATCTGCTCGACATGCTGGAGGATAATCGCACTACACGGTCCAAGATACCATCTGGTTATGTCGGTCGTCTTATCGACATGATTGAAGAAGCCCTTCAATTCAGTCAAAGACAATCAGATGTTGGCCACACCTAGACGCTCAATGAATTTTCAAAAGAATTTAGTGATTGGGGGCTTTGATAAGCTAATCCCGATCATCGAAATCCTGTCAGCTGGGCAAGATTGCAAATAGGTAGGTAGCTAAAGCTCAAGTTTGCTCACTCTAAGTGTAAGCACATAATCAATATGTTCGAAGTCTTTTGTTTTAATAGTTTAGGTTTGTCGAACATATTCAACTTCCATTGATATATCTTGACCTTGACAGTGATGTGACATGTATTAATTACCTGAGTGGTGAAGGTGGTCTTGTATATTAATGGACTGGGTGATTGCAATACAGTGTTGAATTTTTTTATTTTTTGGGGGATATCTCTGCATTGTTACATTATTGAAGTCTGACAAACCCATGATTAGTGCCTTACAAACTAAAAATTGACATTTTAGCAGTATGTAAGCTGGGCAAACAATCCTACAATTTGGGCGCTTACTACAAAATTGAGTTGTATAGCCTGATTATTTCAAGTCTTGGGCAATATGAACGCAGCCTCATATACCACATTGAATCTTCCTGTAAACCTTGCCTTCTATCTGTCCTATTTATTTCATAGTCAATACATCCCTTCTTCGCGATCTAAAAGCCTTTTTTCTCTTTTTTTCTCATTCTACACGCCCCCCACTACACACTAGGTTGTAACAACTATCATAATGGCGTCTCTACTATGTCCAAGAAAAGATACTTACGTGGTTGGTTGGATTTGTGCCTTATCTCGAGAACTATCTGCGGCGAAGCTTATCCTTGATGAAGAGTTCAGTCCTCCTGAAGACCAGACCTCTACAAGTTTAGGCAGTTATACTTATGGTCGTATTGGAGAGCACAATGTTGTTTTGACTTGCTTACCATCAATCGGTCAAACCCGGGCGGCTGCAGCTGCCATCAGCATGGCACAAGCCTTTCCTATATCTCTAAGATTCATACTGTTGGTAGGAATTGGTGCTGGAATTCCCTCTCCAAAACATGATATTCGACTAGGCGATGTTGTGGTGGGTCAACCCTCCGGTATATCTGGTGGAGTGGTCCAGTATGATGTTGGGAAACTACTCAACGATGGACAGTTTCTACGACAAGGCCAACTGAATTGCCCTCCAGATACATTATTATCAGCACTGAACAACCTCAAAGCCAACATGGATATCAAAGACCCTATTTTTCCGACATACATCACCAAGGCCCTGACATACAGTGTAAAGGCCAGAAACAATTTCCGAAAACCAGCTTCTCAAAGCGATCGACTATTCTATCCGAAGCATATCCATCAATCTAATTCTCTGGCTTGTGACTCTTGTCCTAAAGAATGGGAATTGCCAAGACTGGCACGTGAGGACGATAATCCGCAGGCACATTACGGGATCATCGCATCTGGAAATTCCGTAATCAGAGATGCAAGTAGGCGTGACCAATTGCAACAGGAGATCGAGGCTATATGTGTCGACATGGAAGCTGCTGGTATAATACAGTAATTCCCATCTCTTGTTATTCGTGGCATTTCAGATTATGCGGATAGTCATCAAAACGATGAATGGCATGGTTATGCCGCTCTTTCTGCGGCTGCCTATGCGAAAGAGCTCTTATGCTATGTACACAAGACCAATATCAATACAATGATTCCGGCCTTGAAAGTTGTTGGTATGTCAAAGCAAAACCCTCTCCATCAAGCAATATATATAACATTCTAACATCTATATTACTATAGAAGAACTAGGTACCAACATTACCAAAAACACAGATCGGATCCTCCAGCAGAACGAAAATCTGTACAACAAAAATGCCAACATGGAACAGGAAGACAAGCTATCGGAGTGCCACCAGAGCTTTAAAACCATATCTTACAGACGACATAAAGATCTGAACCCCACCGCCATGGATGGAACTTGTGTCTGGGTCCTCAACAACCAAAAGTTTACCAGCTGGCTCAACAACACTGATGATGACCTTCTTTTAATCTCTGCCGATCCAGGCTGTGGCAAGTCAGTCTTGAGCAGGTTTCTCGTTGACAAACAATTGGTTGGGAATTTTGCACAGGCTTCATCTTCTACTAACTCGTTACCTTCAATCTGTTATTTCTTCTTCAAAGACAACAAACACCAAAGTAGTCTTGCCACAGCTCTTTGTGCAATTCTCCACCAGCTTTTTAGTCAACAACCTTTTTTACGAAGATATGCTTTACCTTCTTGGAAAGAGAACGGTGATAAACTTCAGCATGAAGAATATACACTTTGGCAGATCTTGATGGCAGCTGTTGGGGATAAAGACTTTGCCAACACCTTCATTGTTATAGACGCCTTAGATGAGTGTATCTCCGAAGATCGATCCAAGTTGATTGATTTAGCTACTGAATGGTTCAAGAGCACCAAGAATCTCAGACACCCATCCTGGTTGAAACTTTTGTTTACAAGTCGTCCTTATCGGGATATATGTGACAACTTCAATTCCACTGTTGACACCTTTCCTCAAATCTACCTTGTGGTGACAAGGAGGACGATAGAATCCAGGCTGAAATCAATCTGTTTGTGCAGTCTCATGTCAAAAAGCTCAATTTGGCAATGGATGTCCGTAAGAAGATCGAAGAAAAGCTACTTGGTATGAAGAATCGTACATATCTATGGCTTCATCTCATAATGAAGCATACTGAGAGTATGTCGAGAGGATTTGGTTTCCAAATTAACGATATCGATCGAGTTCCTACAACTGTGAATGACGCCTACAAAAAGATCCTGCAGCGAATAGAGCCTGTCAATCTACCACAGGCTATTCTCATTCTTCAGATTGTTGTTGGTGCAGGACGTCCACTTACAGTTGCCGAGATAGGAGTTGCATTAAGTTTGAAGCTACATGGATCTGCTCGACTTAAAGACGCCACTAGAGACTGTGACTCCATTGAAAAGAGGCTACGCGACTTATGTGGCCTCTTTGTTTTCATCAAGGAGTCTACAGTACATCTGATACACCAGACAGCCAAGGAGTTCTTGTTGAAAACCTCTATTCAGTTGCACAGCCATTCTCTTTCTTGTGTTCCAGAAACTACCAACGAAATCTTGTACGATATATGCTACAGATATCTATCTCTACCGGAAGTACAGAATACCTTGGACACTCAGGTCTATACGACAGATAGCACCATGACTCTAGAATTCTTCAGCTATTTCAGAGAATATTGGTGGGGCCACGTCTGTGGAGTTCCCAGTATGGCAGAGAAGAGAGCTACGATTTTGATTGAGAAAGGTGCTGATATCAATTATGAAGCTTCTGATGGTTGGACTGCCCTTAGACATGCTTGTGATAAGGGTCATTTTGAAGTCGCTAAGCTCTTGATCGAGAAAGGCGCTGATATCAACTACGAGACTTCCAGTGCTTGGACTCCTCTTATCTCAACTTGCTTTGAAGGCCATCTTGATATCGCGAAGCTCTTGATTGGAAAAGGTGCTAATATCATTCAAGAGACTTCTGATGGTTGGACTGCCCTCAGAAGCTCTTGTTCTGAGGGCCATCTTGATGTCACTAAGCTCTTGATTGAGGAAGGGGCTGACGTCAATAACGAGACTTCGAATGGTTGGACGGCTCTTAGAGCTTCTTGCGCTGGGGGCCATGTTTCTGTTGCTAAGCTCTTAATTGAGAATGGAGCAGATGTCAATCATGAAACTTCGGATAGTTGGTCTGCTCTTATGTCAGCTTGCTATTCAGGCCACCTTGATATTGTCAAGCTCTTGATTGATAAGGGCGCTGATATCAATCATGAGGCTTGTAATGGTTGGACTGCTCTGAGAAGTTCTTGTGGCAAGGGTTATTTTGATATTACTAGACTTTTGATTGAGAAAGGAGCCAATATCAATCATGAGTCTTCTAATGGTTCAACTGCTCTTAGAAGTTCTTGTCATTCTGGACATATCGATATTGTTAAACTCTTGATTAAACAGGGTGCTAATATCAATCATGAAACTTCAAATTGTACAACTGCTCTTGTCTCGACTTGCTATGCAGGCAATATTGATATAGCTCGACTCTTGATTGAGGAAGGAGCTGATATCAATCAAGAGACTTCAAATTGTGCTACTGCTCTCATCTCAACTTGCTTTAGAGGCCATCTTGATATCACTCAACTATTGATTGATAAAGGAGCTAATATCAATCAAGAGGCAGCGAATGGTGTTACTGCTCTTATGTCAAGTTGCTATTCGGGCCATCTTGATATCGCCAGGCTTTTGATTGAGAAGGGTGTCTCTATCGATTTTGAGAATTCTCATGGCTGGTCAGCTCTTAGAAGTTCTTGTGCTAAGGGCTATTTCGAAGCTATCAAGATGTTGATTGAGAATGGAGCCGACGTCAATCACGAGACTTCGGATAGTTGGACTGCTCTTCAAAGTTCTTGCTCTCAAGGCCATCTCGATGTTGTCAAGCTTTTGATTGAGAACAGTGTCAATATCAATCATGAGAATTCCCATGGGTTTACTGCTCTCGGAAGTTCTTGCAATAAGGGCCATTTTGATATCACTAAGCTCTTAATCGAGAAAGGTGCTGATGTCAACCACGAAACCTCCAGTTCTTGGACTGCTCTTATCTCGACATGCTTTCAAGGCCATCTTCATATCGCGAGACTTTTGATTGAGAAGGGTGCAGACATCAATCATGAAACTTCTGATGGCTGGACTGCCCTCAGAAGTTCTTGTTCTAAAGGCCATCTTACTATTGTTAAACTCCTGATTGAGGAAGGAGCCAATGTCAATCATGAGACTTCTGATGGTTGTACTGCTCTTATGTCAAGTTGCCTGGAAGGACATCTTGATATTGCTATTTTCTTGATCCAAAAAGGAGCTGACGTCAATCATGAAACATCTGATGGCTGGACTGCTCTCAGAAGTTCTTGCTCTGAAGGCCATCTTGACATTACCAAGTTTTTGATCGAGAATGGAGGTGATGTCAATCACAAGACTTTCGATGGTTGGACTGCTCTTGGGAGTTATTGCCCTGAACATGGTGATGAAACCCATCAAGTTGCCGATTAAAGAGGAAATGCCTTCAAATAGTTCAAGACGTCCCCCAAGAGCTCTAGTCGGTTGATTTATCGACATAGTCGCGATCGTAAGCGTCTCCCCAACACTATCATATAATCCTTCAACGTTACACTTTATATAGAACCATACAATAGAGCTTAATACGTAATCAGACACGCACATTAGCGTCGATAGACTCCCAGACAATATGCATGTTTTAATTAAATGTTAATTGACAAGTGTAATATTTATTTCAACAGGATTCCAGATATACTTCCACTCACGTCTAGCTTGTGATCATAGTTTATAGTTCAGAAGTGGATTTTGACGTTTCACATTCACCACTCAATTCTAGACTATAGTATCTTTTATATAATCATATATTTCCTGTGGATATCACTATCATCCAGACGAAATGCTCTATCTTCTCCGAGTCAGACACATGGCATATCTGTACCACGGTATTCTCGGTTGGCCACACAAACACGAGGGGCTCTTTGAGCTCTTGTTGGCATGCAGTGGCACTTGAAGTTTCAAGATATTCAAGGTACATATTTTTGTACAAACCAAATATCAACAAGAGTGCCACCTTTTCTGTATAAGCCATTCGAACCTTCCAGATACAGCCATTATTGTAGCCAACAATGTCAAATGAAACAAGACATAGTGCAACAAGTACAATCCTCTATATAGATACGGCGGCTATACTAAGCGTACCAGCTACTGCATGTTCTGTGTAGGGCTAAGCAACTTGATATAGCGATATTCCCTAGAGTTTCTCAATGGCTGGTTCCTTGCTATCTTGTCTATCATCTCTTACCAAGGGAAAAATTTGTACCTCTGCAAAAGGCTACGAAAGGCTAAGGTTGACGATAAGCTAAGCCCTCATTCAGTATTGGAATGCAACGCGAGTAGATATCAAACTAGAGGGATATTGTTTAGATTTTTTATGATGTATCAGACGAGAACTGATGGCCAATCAAGGTACATTTTGTCTCGTTTGATTATTTCCTTACTCAATTTGCTAAAAAAAAATGATGATATTATCCCAAGGTTCTTGACTTTTCATTTGTATTACTGCTATGATAGTCAAAACAAATTATTTCCATCGTGAGCTGCAATGAGGTTGAGACATGTAATTACATGACATTCGATATATAGTTTATGCAGAAGTGAAGTACAGATATAGAGCCAACAAAAGAACTAATAAGGATAAGTTTGTTTGATAGGCATTTGCAAGGGTTGAAGGTTTATTCAATGGGCTTCTTTTCATGTTATGGTTAAAGATCGACAAAAGGAATGCAGAAGAATGCGAAAGATTTAGAAAATCTAAGTATTCTTTGATCATCGCCTAGCCTAGCATGATTATCAAGTTGATGCTGCTACTCTCATGATAAACCTTGGTTCTTCTCCCTCATTATCAAAACCGCATTTCGATCTTAAGACACTTGCGATGGTGTAAAACATAGTTATTCAGTCATATACTTGGTCAATTACTGTACCAATCTTTCTTGCCGACACTGTTGATTGGCCCCTAGTTTAAGGGTACACGGCCTACGGTCTATTAAGGGGTTTGATGCATCACAAATGTTCAAGGCTTTCGTCTTTTTCGCGCTTGGTTAAATAGCAAGAGAAATTGTTTATTCATCTCAGGCTGCAGATGAATTCCTGTATCATATTAGGTGATACTAATACAAGATGAAGTCCGAAATTCAATGTGATGATGCAGAAAAAAACATGCAGGAATTGAAATAAGATAAATGATATCTTCCAAGATTCGCAACTCCAAAAAAACAATGCATAAAACCACTAGCTTGAGTGTTTTGCGATTTACTCATAACCGAGCACTCACATGATGTCCTCATGCATGAGAGATATTCCTTTTTCCCTTCTTATAGGAGGTGCTCATAAAAACCTCACCACTTTGTAGAGTCAGAGAGTTATTATGCCATCCTAGCTTATTTTTTTAGCGTCTTTGTAGAATGTGTAATATCATAGGATAATACGTGAATCCGAGTACTCGATTTTTCAAAAGGACGCACTATCCATATAGAAGTCACAATCAAAAGATCAAAGATAGTATAGCTATATAATGTATATAAAAAACATTAGACAAGCTCCTTATAGAGAAGGGGGGACGGAAAGGAACGGAGGAAAAAGGCAAGCCATAATTAGCAAGATTCTTGACATAGGCGAATAAAAAAGAGAAAAGGAAAGATCCTCGATTAAGTTCGTTGCAATATTCTTTAGTCAAAATATAGACTTTGTACGAAGAACTAAGCAATATATAAAAGATATCAAAGCAACAGTGCATAAACTGGAGGCCGACAAGATAGCAAACGAATAGGTGTATATGTACGTACATACATACACACTTGGATATAGCTATTATAAAGGTCGTAATAAAGGAAGGTCAGTAACATCTTAGAGTCATTGCATATCTGTATGTTAGTACGTATACATACATACATACATATCTCGGAATGATGAGTTAGCTAGCATATGGACTGCGAAAAGAAGAAGCGTAGTGGATGTTCTACTAATACATATATATATATATATTGCTCCAAGTTGTGAATTTTACATGAATCTCATACATATTATATCATACCCACGACGTACATAGCTGTAACGATAAAAAAAGCAAAAAACACACGTCAGCTGCATAGTAAATGACGATGTAGTTGATGGCGATGGTGATTTGCAACGTCCGGGAGTCGAACCCGGACCCTTCGCTTGGAAGGCGAAGATCCTAACCGCTAGACCAACGTTGCTAGTTAACTGTGGACATGTTTTTGTCATTGTTGTTGTTGTTTATTGCATCTGTCGTCTCTCGGCGGGCAGCCTCTTACGGCCTGCCTGGTGGTCATACCAAAGCCAGGCCGTGACAAATCGCTCCCAAGAAGCTACAGACTGGTCTCACTTCTCTCAACTCTGGGAAAGGGACTAGAGAGAATTGTAGCGAGAAGACTGGCGGTACAAGCCATCGAACTAGAGATCATCCCCCGCACATATGCTAGCGCAGTACCAAGAAGGGCAGCTACGGCGCAAAGCTAAATGCTGACTTCAAATCATGGATAGCGGAGTGCGAGCCGAGAAAACACCTTGGGGTTCGTCTTGGAACAAAGACTGTCTACAAGGTGGACTGGTTTAAAGACCAGCACAGGTCTACGGTAGGACGAATCCTAACTGCCCGGACAGGTCATGGCGACTTTGCGGAGTACCATGACCGTTTCGAACATATGGATGCGGAAAGAAACTGCCCACTGTGCCAGCAACGGAAGGAACCTTTCCATCCCTGGGCGTGCCCCAGAAATGAGAGGCCAATCCGG
>RHDR01000697.1:0-15739 GCA_009806295.1 Davidsoniella neocaledoniae
ATGTGCTTCGACTTGTGTTGTTGGGAAGTTTTTTCTGATTTATAAGTTGTTGATAGTTGGTCAAAAAGTTGTTGATGGATTTTTCGAAGATAATAAAGATTTTTCACGATGTTGTTCAAAAACAAAAACTTAATTTTCAAATTTGAGGTATTTCATTTGTAAATCTGGCAGAAAAAATGGGTGTCCCAAATAGGTTTAGCTGCGTCAATTCAGACTTTTAGGGGTGTCCAAATAGTCCATCTCTTTTTTGTGGCTTTAAGCTTGATCAAATGTCCTGAGACGGTCTCAAACACAGCTACAGGCCCTGGATTTCCAAAGCATTGACGGATTTTAGTGAGAAAAGAATAAATGGCATCCCTCAATAGAAGCCAACAGTTTGCCTCTGCTTAGCGCTTTGGACAATAAAGGCATGCCATATATACATGTAAGTACAATAGCCTTTTATTCTACAAGCCCTTTTTTGCTAAAGCATGAATCCCAGAGCTAAGAAGGATAATGCAAAAAAGGAGCACAAGACGAAGACGACGCGTATGACAAACAAGAACTTAGAGAGGAATCAAAGAAGTTGAAGGGGATACCGTGATGCCTACAAGCACGAGAATTAATAAGCTTCAATGAGGAAACAAGACGTACCGGAGTCAAAGGAGGGGAAAGCCAAACCTGGAACATCTGGGCTGTGGAAATAGAGTAGTGCTAAGAAAAAAAGGTAGACCTGCTGACGTGATGATTTGACCGGGGAATCTAAGATTGAGGCGGATTTAAAGCTCCAGAATATTCGTTGGCGGAACCATGACGGAAGATTCATGATAAATGAATAGTCAAAGGTGAGGCATTGGAATTCGGGGCCATTCATTACTGGGTTGGGTGCAGCCTAGACGGGATCATGATCTCATAATACACATAACTATGACAAGGATCGATTAGGCGTTATGCCTATTGTATGTGATACATTGGATAGACACACTAGGGGATTAAAATCTACCTTCCGTACTTTGTGCACAATTTGACAAAGCTAATCACAATGTGATCTAGGGGCAAAAACATAAAAGGCATGGCCTGTATAAGGTAGAAAGCTTAGCTGGTAATGGGGGCGTTTAGTGGTGCTGTGCTTGGTCAGGCGGACAATAACATCACAATAACAAACTAAAGCATGTCTGTATTGTCTTTCACTTTCAGGTCTATAATTGTGCCAATAATTTCGCAGGGAGCAAGATCTGAAATAGCCACCGAGTGTATCATTACTTATTCCTGGTTGCATAATGACATATGTTGTGCCTCATAACAGTATTATATATTTACCCAAAATCTAAATAATGGATGACAGACACTACCAATTACAAGCTGTCAGCCGAAAAAGATACCCAAGACCGATCCGATAGGCGATAGGGGACACGCCGTAAAAGGGCCTGCTAGCTTCAAAAGCCTGGCTTGTTGATCAAGGGCTACAGTTGCAGTTACAGTCCGTGTATTGTAAAGACTCCTTACCCCCTTCGTTTTTTTCATCGTCCTTGCCTTGACGTTTCTAGACTCCTTGAAAAATCCGTTAGAAGGTGTTGTGAAAAAGATGGCGCTTGGACGCTTCGCTTGATAAAGAGAACATCCCAAGAACTATAGGCCTTGAAAACCCGTACTCCGTAGACAATCTAGACTTCTTTGTCCGTCGGTCCGGAAAACAAAGATAATCTGACACTATAATGTCACTGGTCTCGCCCCATATTGGCAGATCCAAATGGCTACGGATGCACCAGCACAAAGACGGACATGGCCATGCATTCAAAGCAACCTTGGGCGTTTGGATGAGACTATAGCTGTATATGACATGGTGACGTTCGGCCGGTAATAAATAGAAAAGAAGAAAGAAGTAGATATGAGGACAAAGGAAAGCATATCAGTTGGCCATAGAACGTCGAGATGTGATGCCGAGCTAGTCGGCCGTGTCCTCAACAACAGCCTCAACAATACTTAACCTAGTTCGATGAAACAAGAAGATAAGATACATATGTATCTTTCTTTTTTCCCGGCTTCGATCATTTGGCTTATTTTTATGGAGCATGTAGTAGCGACTGGAAGCCTCAAAATCTGGCAGACTCGTCGTCATTGTGAACCCAATATCAAGCATATAATTAGCATAGCCTACTTTGGCCTTTTTACGGTTTCCCTATTGGGCCCAGGATGTACTATGTAGGCTGGCCAAATATGTAAAATAGAAAAAAGAACAATACAAAACACAAATATACATAGCTAGTAGGCTCAGACGGTAGCTGCTTTCTTGGATGGTCGGTACTGATGTCAGGTCACGTAACTAGCATCGTTCCATTCCGCCCACCTTTCTCCTCTTTCTACTTGTCGGCTAATAAGCAGAGAGATATCGGGAGGCGGCACGGTAACGAAAAAGAACAAAAAAAGTGCAGGTAGTGAAAGAAAGAAAAATAACAAGTTGAATAAAGGATGGTCCAGATCGGCTCTCAGAGAGTATAAATAGAACGCCCTCCTGCTTCAGAAAAGCTCAGACGGTGCTTGCTGTAACAGTTCTTCTTTCCCCATTGAACCTTCCTTCCCTCTACGTCAAACCTGCTACTGACCCTGGTATTTATTCTTCTGTTACTGAGATATAAGCAGTAAAAGAACAAACATCAACACACAGACAATTATACATGACCTTATCTGAGGTTTCCCTTGTGTCGGAGAATTTCCAATCCGTCCTCAAAGGCTCTCAGCCTCTCAACGATTTCCCCCAATATTACAAAGTCGACTTCTCTTCCTCTTGTTCTTTATTTTTCTTCTCTTTTCTTCTCTTCTCTGTAGAAGCATTGTCAATAGCTTAAGATCCTATCACACAGCTGTCTTTCTATCTACTGGACATCCAATCCTTACACATCCCTATACTGCCTGATAAGCTATCCTCGTCTAACTTACACAGACACCAGCTTTGGCCTACCCTTTATTCTTTGGGCCATATCCATATCACCCATCCGTAATGTCGTCCTACGACTACGAACCCCAGTCGTACCATCATGATGATCGGTACGACGACCGCTATGCCGGCTACGACACTTACTCGACCACCTCACGCCATTCTCATCATTCTCGCTCGCCTAAAGCTGGCCGCAGCTCACATGCCTTAGTCGTTCGCCAGCCACATGATGAGTACGCCGTGGAGAGCGTCTCCTCACGAGACATCCGCCGTTCGCGGTCCAACGATCATTACCGAGATGACTACTATGACAACCACTACGATGATCGTGACCGTGACCGCTACGCCTATGACTCCTACGAGGAGCGTCAAAAGCGCCAGCTCGGTCGCAAAGAAATGATCATGGCTGCTGTGCTCGGTGCTGGTCTGGCTGCCGGTGGAAAGGAAATCTACGACCGCCGTGAAGCCCGTGAGGAGCACAACGAGCCACATCGCAACCTACTAGCGAGCGCCGCGCTTGCTGCTGTTGGAGGTCTAGCTGCCTACCAAGGTGCTGACATGCTGATGAAGAAGAAAGAGACCACTAAGGAACGCCGTGCCCTAACCTATGGCTCGCACAACGGCTATGATTATGACGAGTACGACGAGACAGCTAAGAAGGGTAATAATAAGTTCCTAGAGAGTGCTCTGGGTGCCACTAGTGTCATGGCTTTGGCTAAGAAGTTCACTGGTGGCAGCACTAGCGACCGGCTCGGCGCTAAGGGCAAGACCGGTGCTGGCAACAACAACACATCACGCATGCAAAAGGCTGCCGTTGCCACCCTGCTGGCTGGTGCTACCGAGGCCTTCCGTGTCGCCAAAGAGCCTGGTGACTGGAAGGGTGACAAGGTCAAGCGTATCGCTACAGCTGCTATTGGTGCCGGAGCCATTGACCGTGCACGTGATGGCAACAAGATCAAGCACAAGAAGCTTTCCGTTCTTGAGAGTGTCATTGGTGGCCTACTTAGTAACCGTGTCATCAACGGCTCGAAAGATCGCCTATACGCCGATGATTCTGGCCGATCTCGTAGCCACGCCCGCCGCGGCGGAGGCAGCCGTTCCCCATCTCGTGACCGCAGCTCCTCGCGCGATCGTGGTGACGGTAAGAAAGGCGGCTCTATGGGCAAGATGGCCGCAGCTGCCGCCGTTGCCATGGGTAGCAAGAAGCTGCTGACATCAGGCGAGAAGAAGTCCCGTCGCGACTACGAGGATGATATGGCTTATGGCGAAGACAACAGCACCCGGCGCTTGCGTGATAGATCGCGCAGTCGGTCTCGCTCCCGTAGCAGAGACCGCACAAGCACACGGCGTAGTGAGAGCAAGGGCGTCGTGCACTAGAGAAGCTGGGCCTGACACGTAGCAAGAGTCGAGATCGTCGGGGCAATGGCCTTGACAACAACCGCGGCGAGACTGAGTCAGTGCGTGATTACCAGTATGAATCTGTGCACCGCCGTACCGATAGTGGATATCACGATGACCTTGATAGTATCTATAACGGCGGAGGCTCTGTTCACAAGGCTACGGGAACTACGGCTGCTACCGGCGTACCTTCGACTTATGGCGCCCGTCAAGACGATGCTGTATACTCTGATGAATATGACTCTGAAGACTACAACTACCGTAACCGCGATGTTTCCCCTAGACGAACCCGCAGCAGATACTAAGACTTGGACCCCATAGGGGCCACATGACTAGGATTTAACTATATACTGTATGGTGTTTCATGGGCAATTTTCTTTCCATATTCCGGGGTTTACTTTTGCTTTTTGTATTGGAGTATTTCGCTTGTTGCCGTTGTTTTCATTCATTTTTCTTTACTCTTGTTAATTTTTTTGTCTGTATCTCGCTTGATGATTTATGATGCCGTTTCTTTATATTAAGTTTATTCCAAGATTTTGTATTCTTGACTACATACAACTAGAGAAATATAGTGTTTTGTGTAGTATATAATAATGTTTTGACGTCTTGAAGCTAGTGAATGATGAGGATGATGTGAAGAAAAAAAAGTAATATAAAGGAAGATGTAGAAATGTAAACGCCGAACATGGATGCCGAATCATAATTAGAGACCACCACCCCCCTCTTGCTTCCACTTTTGGGCCATTGCCATAATACTGGAGATATTCTTGACTTTTTGTTCGTCGGCTGGGAAGATATAATCGATGAATTCCTCGATTGAGCCGTCCTCGCCGGTCCGTCGTTTCTTGACGCGCCGAGGCATCTGCTTCTGCACCTTTTCTTGATCTTCAGCATCGCCGTGTGTGCGTTCAAAAGATAGCCAGGCATTGAGTAGAGCCACACAGTCTTCCTTTTGTTCGGTATCACGCAGCATCTTGTGTGCGCGCTGGAAGATTTTACGAGCACGTTCCTTGGCTTCTTCACTGACTTTATCTTCCTTCTCTTCATCTCCCTCCTCTGCTTCTTCCTCGTCGTCGTCGTCGTCGTCGTCTTCGGGGATGTTGAGCTCGAATTGGGCGTATGAAATCCAGACTTTGACGTGATCAGTCTTTTCTAGTAGACGTTCGTATAGGTCACGTGCGCGGTCGTATTCACCTTCTTCTTCTTCGAAGTCGATGAATGCCTTCCATACAAGTTCGGGCATGTTAAGGGTATCTTGTGATACAGCTAAACTGAATATGGCACGACAGCGCTCAAGATCGTCTAGACCGCGTTCTAGTTCGGCAAACTTTATCCATGTTTGTGCGTTGGATGGATTCCATTCGATGTGCTTCTCGTAAAGTTGGCGACACCGCACGAATTCGAACACTGATGACGCAAATGTTAGCATGTATACATTTTCCGCAGATGAGGATCGTAGTAACTTACGCTTCAGCTCTAGCTCAATATACCCCCGGAAGCTCTTGTCTTTTGGACATAAACCAATAGATGTACCGAGAGTTTTGCGTGCTGCCTTTAGATCGCCTTGTCGGATCTCAAATTGGGCTTTGAGCAACCACACTTTTGAAAATGTGAACTTTTTATGTGGGATCACCTGTAGTGCAACATTGTAGACCTCCCGTGCTCTAGCAACATCCTGTGCAATATCCTCTTCAAAGAGTGCGAAGAAAATGAATAGGTAGATGTACCTACGCCAGTACCGCTTTTCTTCTACTGGCGGGATCTGGGCAATGGCTCGCTCGTAGACGTCACGTGCCTTGTCGATATCAAGTGAGCTCTCTTCCAACCTTGCTAGATCAAGCCACACATCGTAGTTTGATGGGGTTTCTCTGAGTTGTGTTTCGTAGAGTGCTCTTCGTTTTGACAGCACAACGTTCTCTAGACCGTCTTGATCGCCAAACTGTTTCTCAAAGGTCGTGTACTCGGAATGTAGTTGACGGGATTTCGATCTCGGTAATCTGTCGAGGGCGTACTTGTAGATTGCTCGTGAGCGCTCGTATTCCTTGAGCCGTGATTCAAAGCGCGCATATGCGATGAATAGCTTCTCGTCGACAAACATATCGCCTAGTGATTCCACCGCAGCACCAAATACATCACGCACGAGATCACTGGTACCGTTTTCTTCCTCGAACTTGGCCCATTTAATCCAGTTGCGTGGCTCGGGGTGCACAAGTGTGAATTGTTCAAATATCTCGCGGCAACGGTCAAATTCACCGTAGCGCTTCTCAAACTTGATGTATGCACCCCACGCCTGCTCATCCGGCTGCCATTGCATCCAGCGGTCAAATACCTGCCGGGTGCCGGGAATGTTACCCAGCATTTCCTCAAGGTAGACGTATTTATACCAAAGCTTATCGACACGGGGAAGGCGAGTTACACCACGGTCTAACAGATTGCGTGCATGGTTGATGTTGCGTGTCTTCATCTCGGCCTCGATATAGCGAATGAAAAGCTGGACATCATTGGGGTGTACGTCCAGCGCACGCTCGAAAATACTGCGAGCGCGCGCATATTCTTTCTGTTCAAGTTCCCAGGCGGCATAGCGAAGCCAGTTGTTCATGTTCATGCGATTGCGGCGCACATAATCTTCGAATTCACGACGCTTACGGCCCTGAAACTCGTGAAGCTCTTCTAAATCTTCGAACCGCTGCGTCGGTGCCTTCAGATCGACATCCTGCCGGTCAACAGCTTCACGTAGAAGCTGTTCGGCGGAAATTTGGACAGGCGCAGCGGCCTTGTTTTTGACGCGGGGAGGGCCGCGAGAGTCCATGTTGACTATGGAGAATTGCTGATCGATTCGGAGAGAGATGATGTTCGGATAAGTGCCGTGCTATGGGACGATTCGACGGCGCTCTACCTAGCAAACGGCGTAATGTGGAAAAAAGTCAAGGTTGGAAAGCTGATTTGGAACTATCGCGGAAAAAAGAGGATGACAAGGCTGTCGGTAAGATCCTGGTGAAGCTGCACGATAAGGCATCAGCCAATGGATACGCTTCTGTAGGGTTAGAGCCCCACTTAAATCAAGCTACCCGGCCGTGCCTTTTCTTAATTTTTTTGCTGCATGCAATTTAAGCTCACTCCGTCCTCAGCCTTCTCATTCTTCCCTTTTCTGTAACAGAACCACGTGAAGAAGTGGCGCCCAAACCAGCGGTTTTAGACATTCGAATTCTTTATCTAACTTTTTATTATTTATTCTTCTACCCAAAATCTCGTCTCTGTCGCAACCTCAAACTTGGTTGTTCTTTTTGAACCTCGATTCCATTACATAGTCTTTCCGTCGTCCTGCCAGTCCTACACATAAGTACACAACAAATATGGCGACTCTAGCAGACGAACTGCTTCAAGATTTCGAAGACGACTTTGGTTCTGATAATGAGATATCACTGGAAAATGGCGCCGATGATGGTGCCAATGGCCTGGAGCCTTTAGAGCCGACAAACAATGGCTTGAAGCCAATAGCTAGAGGCTTCGACGATGCCATGCACGATGACGACGACGCTGAGGAAGATGAGGACGAAGACACAGATATGGCCGATATTAACACAGACAGCGCCAAGCAAGCCGAGGATGAACAGAACGCAAAATCAAAGGCCGAAAAGATGCATCTCGGCGGCGTAAAAGATGTTCGCAGTGTAGCGAACTTGATCCAGACTCTCCAGCCTGTACTAGAGGTAAGCAATTTCACATCTCAGTTTATCCAATCTCCGAAATATCGTTTATGAACCGCGTTTACATTAGAACATAGACCTAACTTTCGGATTCGCTCGTAGAAAATCGAAAAGTTCAAGTCGGAGCCGCAAAAAGGCATTATCGGCAACATCGAGGACCATCCTGAGTATCACCTTCTCACACAGTCCAATGGACTCTCTACGCATATCGACGGCGAGATCGCACTTGTACACAAGTTCATCAGAGATCACTACTCAACAAGATTCCCCGAGCTAGAAACTCTAGTCACAAATCCACTCGACTATGCAAAGGTCGTGGCAATACTCGGCAACGGCCCTATGGACGCCGACAACATCAAGACTATTCAAAACTCGACTGAGAACTCGTTGCGGCAAACTTTACGACAAGTCCTTGACGGCCCGACATTACTGGTCGTGACAATGGAGGCGACCAAATCTAAGGGAACCGATATGAGCCTAGAGGAACTTCACAGAGTCATCAGCGCTTGTGAATTGCAAATATCTCTCGACAAAGCGAAGACGACTCTCACTGAATATGTTCAGTCACGAATGAACATCTTTGCGCCCAATCTCACAATACTTCTGGGCTCATTAACAGCAGCGCAACTCCTCAATGCCGCTGGTGGTCTAACCGGTCTCTCAAAGACCCCAGCCTGCAATGTTGCAGCGTGGGGATCAAAGAAACAGAGTGGTCCCGGTATGGCGACGAATGTTGGAATCAGGCAACAAGGATACCTTTTCCATTCACCCATCATCAAGGGCATCCCGAGTGATTTGAAGCGTCAGGCAATGCGTATTGTCTCTGCAAAGCTGGTCCAGGCAGCACGCGCAGATTGCACACACAGCCAGCCTGATGGCTCTTTTGGAGATGCTCTTCGTGAGATGTGCCTTGACCGGCTTGACAAGCTGACCATTCCGCCACCAAACAAAGGCCAGCGAGCCCTTCCAGTGCCAGATGACAAGCCCGCACGCAAGCGTGGTGGTCGTCGTGCACGCAAGGCAAAGGAAGCAACCGCCATGACTGAGTTGCGCAAGGCACAAAACCGCATGGCCTTTGGCAAGGAGGAAAACGAGGCGGGCTTTGGTACAGGCGACGGTACTATTGGCATGGGAATGATTGGAGCGTCCAACGACGGCCGTATCCGCAGCTTACAAGTCGACCAGCGTACACGCGCCAAACTCAACCAAAAACACAAGGGTTGGGGCGGTGGTCTCGCCTCGTCTCTCAACAACGGCGCTGCCTCATCACTGCGGCCGGGCCATCTCGGTGGTATGCAGTTATCCGGTGGCAACGGCCTGCGTACATCAGGTGTAGGCACGACAGTTGGCTCGGGTGGATCTGGAGGAAATAGTGGCTTGCAGTCCAGTCTGGCATTTACGCCTGTTCAAGGTCTAGAGCTAGTTGATCCGAAGATCCGCGAAGCTAACAAACGCAAGCGCGAAGCTGATCAGGACCGGTGGTTTAAGAGCGGAACCTTCACTCAGGTTGGCGGCAGCAGCGGCGGCGGAAGTGGTGAGTTCAAGGTTCCGGAGTTGCCGGCGCATAAGCGGGTAGATACCGGAGCCGGCAAGATGGGCCCGCCTCCAAGGAGATGATAGCCCGGAGGCTCCATTGGCAGTTTATTGTTTGTTTGGCTGCGTTCCAACAAAGCGATGTATCTAGACGTTTGGATGGCACGGTATGTGAGTATGGTTACTGTATTATCTTTTTCGTTCTTCTGTTTTATCTTTTTTACTACCAACCAAAATACTACGATGGGGCTTGATACCCCACTACAAACAATCAATTAATATGCTCAAGCATCAATATTGCTTATCTTCCCTAACAGCGTAATTCCACGAGAATTCCTAGATTATGTTGTCGGGCACTAAGAAGTCTGTCACTAACAAACATTGTTATCTTCAGAAATAAGACAGTAACGGCATGTCATAAGACCAAAATAAGATAAAGCAGAGAAGGGCAAGTTGGAAACGAACCGACAACAAGCCTCAATGACACCCCAGCCTACAAAAATGCACACATCACATTACATGACATGTAGGCATACAACCACCACCTAATATATATTCTATATTCCATCCCCGCCTTGCATGGCATGGCATCGAGTGGAACGCTCTCACCGACATTCGACGTTGCGTTTTAATTCTTTACCTCTCTTTTTCACTCTTGAGGCTTGTTGGTTGAATTGCCTGTAACACACACATATTCTCACGATATGTGGCTTGGCCCTTACTGAGATATGATGCTCCTCATAGTTTTTTCGTATAGACACATGAGTGCCTTGTTTTTTTATTTCTTTGGAATCCCTACTAATACGCACAGAGACTCAGTGCTATTCACTCTTAACGTCTTCTCATCCTACCGGCCGTACTAAATAATGAGGCTTGGATATGCCGAACTAGTCATTATTTATCAGATTTATCGAATATTCTGGCTTATGATCCCTCGCGCGTTAGGTCACGAGATGATGCAGAACACAATTTTATATTAGCCAGTCTTGCTGTCCCCAAAGACGGGCTTATAAAGCAATTTCAATATCGATATTGGAACATTTATGTATGCAGGGCTATCTGTGCGTTTCCAGTTTGATTATGAGACCCTAGAGCGTATATCTACTAGTTTTTTATTATTATCTTTGCCTTCTTCGGGAGCGTGTAGATATTGAAGCTTTTCAAGTTCCCTTGATCGTGATAAGTATTAACGTAACAGTGTCTCTTCTTTCGTCTGGCAACTGGCGAGCTGTCACTTTCTTTTTCGGTTTCCATCCCGCACTTTCCAAGTAACGGTGGCATTTATTTCCCTCTTTTTTTTTTTGGTTCTCGGGGAACTTCTTCCTGTTCGACAGAAAGTGATAGAGTTTCACGGGAGATACATAAAATACGAATATCTTCCACCCACTTCATCATATGTAAGGAAAGAATGGAGGAAGAATTTGGCCATCGGACGTGGTTTTTAGCCACGATGACGCTCTTGCACTCGATCTAAATATGACTTGTAACTTTTATCAGAATTACTCTTTCGTTCTATTTTTCTTATTTATTCCACTGTATATTTTGTAAAGATAGAATCCTCTTTGTCTGCTACCGTTGCTTTTCCTTATTCAATTATTTTTTTACTGTAGCATCATATTCCTTCTTTTTGTTCATCTACTTCAGAGCGAACTATATTAAGGGGGGGTAAGACTTCTTTGCATCATACCCACACATATAGTTGTAACGTCTTATATTAATGAAAGTATACAATCAAGTAGTTTTAAGCCCTGTCTACGACATGACGATGATGGTGCTCTTCTTCGACTATCCGCCTCACCGGCAGCCTCACATGTGGCGACTGAAGAATCTTAGTTTTCTTTTCTCCATTATCTGCTTCCGATCTCGTAACGTCCATGACGTCTTTGTAAGATAGATGAGTGTGCCTCTACTCTGAAACTTAGCCCAATACAATCTGATACTATTCGTATGTCGTAACTAATGATCCTGTCTAGATAGTTTCCAGTCAAGGAAAGTCCGGCCTTAGCTGAGTCGTATACAGTTTTAGCAATCTGTACGTTTTGAATCTTTGGTGACACTGATATTGCTACTAAAGTCATGCAGTCCAACTCTACATTTATATTATTGCATCTTCTAACCATCACCGCCTTTCTAGAGTTGCCTTTCTAGCGTTGCCTTTCTGTATTAGTAAATCATTCATGTTGACAAGGTCACGATTTACTGGACAAGAACTCATTAGTGGGAGTAGGAGTATCACCAATATCTGGTCAACAATATAGATGACAATTAATGTTTCTTGTAGCTGGCCTTCTCCATGTCGACAGTATTTGCTTTTTATGTAGTTCGCGGCCAATATTGACGTGCATGTTGATTTCGTTACATTCAACTTCAGGGTCCTTGTCATCCTCTAGGCCGGCCTATCCTACTAATTATTGTCTAATCTAAGTCATGGAACTTAGCTATATGTCAACTTTTATCAAGATTTGAGAATGGATTAATATTTGTATGCTATAGCAAACAATAGTACTTAGTTTTGTGTTTATTCGTGTTATCTTTGCCTGCGTTTAATAGTCACTAGCACATATTCTCTTCTCACATAACTATAGTTGCTTGTTTTCTGACTAGGCTATATATAGTCGCACGCCAATTTTGTCGGGACTTGGTTCTTATCAGACCTATCGAGATATGGTCACTAGTTAGTTGTATAGTAGTAGCATACACATTGTGTTTGTGGTCCCCTTTTAGTGCGTCATCGCCACCGCTATGATGATATTGGGAATAATAATTGAATTGAATTTTCTCTTTGACGTCTACTACCTACTGTTATTTCGCAGCAATACGACGGCATATTCCGGGCGGAAGCGGCAGGTCAATGTCACCTTCCAACCAACTCCCGAGCGGTCAGCAAATGCAGGAGTGCGTAGACCGAACTTCTCTGATGACTTTTTAGGGTCCAGCACTGAGGCCAAGAGAGCTCTCTGTCTAGCACAGCCCGAGGGTAAGCCTGCGGGATTCCAGGATTGGCTACCTGGTGTTTTTACCGTACATCAAAGACTATGAAAAGCTACCAAGAAAAATTGGCGTAATCAGGTCGGGTGCGATGGTAGAGGCACGGCCACGAGATTCCCACGCCGCGGGGCCGGGCATCCGGAACCTTCAAAGAGGCTGCCCATCGGGTGTGAGTGTGTCTCCCTGAGCTGAGTAGTGTAATGGACTCGGGAGACCGGCGATCTAGAAAGTGATGCGGAAAGGGGCGGTCGTCGGTGAGAACATCTCTCGGGGGTTGTAGGAGGGAAGGTTGGATGATATTGGGATACGAGAAAGGCAGGGTTCTAGGGTTACTAAATAAATAAATATAATAAATAGGGCCATCAACCGTCAGAGTAAGAATCTGTTACAGCAATATTAGCTACTGGCACTGTCATTTTACATTTCACGGAGATACACCTATTCATGGAAGGTAAGTATCATTGACTAGATATTTACCACTCAGCCTTTGACTCTACATCTACCATCTTTCGGTCACGGAAATACTCGCGTATAGTACATGACTAACAATAGTTACGTTATTATCTAAGCATGATACTTTTCTAGTACCTAAGATATCTATTCGCACCGTTATCCTCGTATGGTGATGCTATATACATAGGCTGATCTCCACAGGCCGACTTCGTTGTATGATCTCTCATTATTACAGAGACGCCCTAATCATAATTGTCAGCATAACTGAACTAGAGTACAAGTCGACTGTTCAAGTGACAACAAGAGTAAGGCACAACAGGGGCATGTCTCCGTCCCCCCCAGACGGCCAGTTAATTTGGCGAACTTAGACTGTGTACATGTTTTATTATTGCCACTATATAGTATCCCCGGTATAAAACAAAGCACACAGGAAGCACAATAGTAAAACTACGCATAACAGTAGTATCCCCTATAGTACTCTCTAGACTAGCACGGATTGCATTGAAGTGACATTAGACTATAGTCAAATGCCTTTCTTTGTCGATTGGAAGACAGAGAGACATCATAATACAAGGGACCCTACGATACCGGATTCATATCGGTGAATGGCAGCTATGGCGTCGATATTACACGCCACACAGTTGAGTCTGGCCACTACCATGGTCAGCGGTGCAAGATGCAATGCACATACTCGCCACTTTGTTATACTACATGTACATAGATGGTCCCCCTCCCCCCGTTTACCTATTAAACAACGGAGAATTATTATGATCAATCCTTTGTGATGTTTTTTGATTACCGTAGCTATTGCTCCTATAGGCTAATTTGCATGTCATGCTGCGGCATAGAAACAAACTAATGACTCTCTCCCAGAAACCAATGATATCGATGCGCTCTGCTCCTTAGCGGAAGCCTGTCCCTCGACACGGCAGAAAGACCCTGATATGTGACTATGGCTACGTAGAAGCTCGCTAACCTAAGAATCGGGCTGGCGAACCTGATCATGAATCATGCTGCATGCTATAACAAGGGAGGGCGATGAGTTGTCTATCTGCTCAATATGTTTCTTTTTTGTTAAGGGATAAGGGTGATTCTCCGTTTATTCCAGAAATCAACCATAAGTAGACTAAAATCATGATTGGTTTCTAAGCTCGTTAATATTTCCCTGGTCTATGATTCTACAGATGATTCACGATGGCGTAAGTGCTGTAAATTCATCATTTGATTTGATACGACACAAGCAACACACCCCAACAGGAAAATCAGGCTTGTTTCCGTTTCCCGTTGGATACAGGAATTCACCATTGCTCCATAGACTTCATAGGGCCCAACAAAGACAGAAGCCCGTAAGACAGTGAGGAATACTAGATATAGTAGTGGCCATGGAGGAAGCAAGACTCCGTTTTCAACCTCCTCTTCATCCCACTAAGAAATGGTCACACGCAAATACACATATGTGTATCTGTATGTAGATGACAGGGAATTCCGGTCTCTGGGGCTTCATCTCGTTAGACACACTGTTCCGTAGTGTTATGGCCGGAGAACGAGTATTACTAATCCATCAGCGGGTTCAAGCAGATCCAGAAGGCATCTGTGCCGATCAATGACGAGGCATGTTCCAGTAACTGTTTGTGCTGGTAGAAGCGCCTTGAGGTTTTTGTATCCAGTGGGTTCTTTCTTCCTGTTTATTTACTCCTACTATATCACGTTGATTCTGCTGGGTTTATATCACTGTTCTACAACTAGTTGTACGTAGTAGAGCTTGATTCTGAATTTTCAGTCCAAGAAGCCCACCTCTGACATTTTGCTAGTAGGCAGTGTTTAACAAGGAATCTACGCAGGGATCGCACCAGTCAGTTGTGGAAGAGAAGAAAAGAAAGAGTTTACTCCATAAATGCAAGCTGTTGATCTACTCTTTAGGCCCCCGCAAGGCCATAAGCCATTCTGTATTCACACCGCGGGAAATTCTCCGAGTGGACAATATAACCTTGTCGAACACATCAATACCACCAGCTCTTGTTCTTTGTCTTTGGCTTTGTTTCAGAGACAGTTGATGCAGCATTCTCAGTACTTACTTTCCTCTAACAATCAGCCTGCAGGGTATGTGGAATCAATAATTCAGGCAGAAGCAGGCAAAAGAGGGGAACCGCGAGGGGTCTGTCAAAAGAACAAGAGCATTTGAATATTCAATGTCCAACAATAACAGCACGGTTTTAGACTTGCATATCGCCAAGATACATAGATAAACAGAACAAAAGATGCTGCAGGCTACACGTTATTGGTCTAGCTAGTATATGGGTTGCTCCCGAAGCTGACAACCCTTGGGAGTAATTCCGACGCTTCTAGACTCTCTTCCATATGTCTGTGATATATTTGCTTCTTAGCCTAGTGATATCACTTTCAGTGTAATATATCACCTCGTTTGTGTTTACAGGCAGCCAATATACAGGCTGGCCACGTCTACACAACACCAATCTTAGATGTATGTAAAATGCAGGAGGCTCGAGCGAGCCTAATAAACAGAAGATACGATGCCGAAGCTATTTTAAATGTCACAGGGTTTTGACGGAAAGATAGTCTGGTATTTAATGGTTACGGGACTTAAGCGATTGTTATCCGACTGCGATACCGAATACATTCTTTCTTCAACATTCTTCAACTTGATAGCTTCTGATATATACTTTAGATGTATGTATATATGCACACAGTTAGGTGAAATCCTAATAATATCTTAGAATACCGAGAT
>RHDR01000698.1:0-15719 GCA_009806295.1 Davidsoniella neocaledoniae
GAAACTCGAAACAAGTTGCTGTCTAGCGACGATCTCTGAGCTGCCAAGGCTCAACACATACATACTTCTGCTTCTGTTTGAGTAAGCTTAAACCAAAAAGAACAATGAAAGTGCCCTTCTGACAACGGCCGTTGAGGTACTACTCCAATATCTCATTTATATACGGATCATACTGGTACCAGGGCCTTAAACCGTGCAACCGTTCGCGGATGCCACCTTGACCTGGCTGCTTGCAATATTCTACATAGAGCAAAGCACTGTAATCTCCATAATGGGTGTTGTTATGCTGAATAAGAAAGACAGTAGTTTGCATGAAGCAAGCTATAGTGCGTACATTCCGTAGAACTCATCCGTTCCGTGGAATATTATAGGGTTGTAGTCTAGTTAGATGCTCAGATGTACACCATGTAATGCTCGCTGATTTTCAACCTCATGTCTGATATATTTGTGCGTATGGTTGAGTATTGATATGTAATAATCTCAAGATTTCTGCCATGAAAATATAGATAGATGAGTTTTTTTTTTCTTCATGAGCATAAAAACTTGCATATATTGGTATCTTGAGCCGAGAAAAAAATCCATTTTTTGTCTTCTGAAACTACGTGTTCCCGACTATCTACGAGCATTTTTTCATACCAAAGCTCTATACTATTACTATATTTTATTCCATGCGTTTTTTCAGTGCCGGATCCCGTGCCTAGATAGCGAAATTTACGTCCTATCAGCAAGGCTAACATGTAATTTTGCTGAACAAAGACGGAGCGAGCGTTATAGACTTAGAACGCGGCTACTCTTACTTGCTACTTTGTTCCACCTTTTTACCGGAAAATATGCTTTGGGATATCACCGTTCCTCGCAGACCTTTTTTCTGTCCCGCACGGCCCACCATTTGGTAAATTAGCTTCTATTCGTTCGTTTCTGTATAAAGAAACGTCAATTTTATCATTTTTTGGTCTTGCTTACCTTTCCTTTTCTCAGGTTGGAAGACATCCTGCTGTTATGTATCTTTGCTGATTAATCCAATATTTCATCCGTCTTCTTGTACTTCCTAGGACCCATTCCTGGAAATAATGCTTCAATAATCGAGAGAGTAACCACCACTTGCGGCCCGAGAGTTCTCTTTCCTGTCTATCATGATCTTTTGAAATAACTTGGCCCAACCGAGCGAACCACTTCAAGTAAAAAAAGGCATAAAAATGGGAAAGTAATATTTGTATGTTGAAAGTCCGAGCTCTTCCACTGTTCGTTTCCTGTTGCTTCCTTCGTCCCCACGCCTGAAAGTCCAAACATTCATTCTGTCCGTCGTTCGTCATAGCGTTTCTTCTTGATTTTTTTTCTTGGTTGGATTGTTTCCTGCTTCTTGTTTCTAGTTATCTAGATACATACATGACTTGCATTGTAATTTATTGTTACTAGTACTGCATGATAATAGCCGCCCTCCCCCCTAGTAGAAAGAACAAAAGATCATACAAATCTCTGGAGAAGTCCGGATCTATGGAATGCGTTCTAATTCATCGTGAAACAAAGACTACCAGAGTTTTCTTTTTAGAGCTGTATTTACAAACCTAGGTAAGGAGAGGATTAGGGCTATTACAAGAAGAAGTACATGTAGTGTTGATATCTCTTCTTGAAACATCTGCTGATTGGGTTTAGATATCCCAAACTATCCACATGCTCAATTAGTGTTTAGTAAACGGAGAGAGGATGCCTTAGCTCCTCATCACGGGAACCCCGCGCTGATGGCTCTTGTAATCCGCCTAAGCTCCCCCTCTTTCATCCCAGGCCGTCATTCCAGTGGTTGTTACATATAATTTTCCCTAACTGATAGACCAGTATATGATACACGACCTCAACTACGATATGATACAAAAGGCAAACCTGATAACCAGGCTATTGAAGGTTCACGAGAACTACCGTCTATACTATGAATGAGGACAAAATACCAATAAGATGTGTAATTAAATAATAGAGTGGCCCATTGATAGTATCACTACTGCTGTTATTACTAGTTTTATAGATGATGATGGAGGATATTTTTCAGATATGACTCCAATCCATCCTTGTACGCAGCCATTCGCACCAAGTACACAGATCCTCCATGACCATAAGGACTCTGCCTAAAGACTGGGGATCATGGCCAGCAGCCAAAGCCTCTGGCGGGAATACGTTTTGTGAAACAATATAAATCTCAGCGTTGAGCCTGATTTCTATCGTGATCATTCCAAGCCTCATATTCTTGGGCTTATGCTTAGGATCAGACTCCTCGATGTCCATAGCATCTGAGATGTCTGTTTTAGGTAGGCCTGTTGTTCCGAGAGCAAAGGAAACTTGAAGACGCGGCATAGGATGGTTGATAAGTGTAACACTTACATTCCTTCTGGGTTTCTGCGCAAGTGAGGATGACGTAGAAGGGGTATCATTGAAAGCTTCTTGACTGAGATAAGAGGAGAAGGCTCCGAGTTTTCAACAGCAATGTTCTCTACCATGTCAATGAATCTCTGCTTGTACGTCAGTGCCTCCAAAACACCGCTAAAGCGAAGTTCCTCGCCGTTTTCCTTTCCTAATGGCTGCTTAGTGGCTTGCAAAGGGTAGGTATTGCGTAAGAGTGTTGATAAAAAGGTGTACTGTCTTAAGATTGGTAGAATCTCAATGAGTTGAGAGGGATGAGAGAATGGTATTTCTTCTAGTGTGTGCCCATACACCGGCTTATGTATGAATAATGAAGCATCACAGTAAGAAACCTCGCATGTTTTATCAAGACCAACTGTACGGATCTTGCGCTGTCCACTAATCTTGCGAGGCTCACTTGGGTCATATTCGTTGTCTTGGGGAGCAGCAAAAAAGAGACCATCAAAGGTTGTGGGTTGAGCGTGAGTTTCCACAGGGGCTTGACCAGTAACTTGTAGGATTTGCATGTACGCTACATGCGTCAAGACGACAGGTGGATCGAGCATGGCTTTGAAAACTACCTCCGGATACTTGGGCCCGGTACTCAAGGGGATTTGGCCATCTTTGGGGGGTTCTTCGGGTAGAATGGTGTTTTCAGGATGTAGCCAATCCAACACAACACCGGAAGGCCCGCGAAGTGCTTCACCGGATAAGATGTCTGATTTGACGATAACCGGTGATATCCAATTGTGCGATACACGAGCAAGAGCAAAAGGCATCACTCCAACCGGGGCAGCCCCACAAGTGATAAGGAGAGACCATACAAGTTCAGACTCTTCGACGATACGTGACACTTCTTCCTTGACTGGGACAAGTCTCCTCTCTTTCCAGTACTGTAGACTGAGCCCAAAAGTGTTGCGAGCATGCATGACGGGGTGGCCATGTTTGAGACACATGACAGTATTGAAGATGGCCTCCTCTGATGCACCGAGGACTTGTTGCTCTTCGCGAGTTTTTTGAATATCCCATTGATGCACCTTCTCTAGCGACGATGCTATACCTACTAGGGCCTCATGACAATCCATGGTTGGGAGTGTGCTTAGTTTATCGAGGGTTCTTAGCCGTTCAAGGTTGGCTGCAAACTTTTCGAGCGTTTTTGTGAGAGGGCTTTGGTAAGGCTCTAGTTGTAGATCGCGGAGCAGAATGGCGTTGGCCCGGTCGAGGTATTGGTTTACGATGTCCGCGCCATTGAGCGAGAGAGATACGCTCTGCACAACGTCATTCTCGAAGTATATATCAAGGCCAAAATTATTGCCCGCGATAAACAGTGGCGCATTTGGCATATTGTCGATGTATGGATTGAGTCCTAACCTGTGGGCTAAACGTTCGACACCGGCGCGGCTAACGAGGCCCTTTTTGGTCTGTGGTATAAAGGATTAATATGAAGGTATACCAGTAAACATAGAGGCATTTTCAAGCTTACACTTAGTATCTCTATGATGGCATCGAGTCGTCTGGCCTTTTCATCCTCCGTATTTAATACACCCAGATTGAGACCGTTGACACTGACTTGATCTAGGCCTAAATCCAAGCTACCACTCATCCCAAGATTGCTCATTGCAACAACGGCAGACGGGCTATCAAACGAAAAGGCACCACTTTGCGAAGGGCCTGGAAGGCCACCAACATTAGCTGGTGATTTTTTGGTATTCTGTGGCGATGACCGAGAACCTCTAGGCGAAAACGTAGTTCCGGGATGCATGTGAGAGAACGGTGTTGAGACTGGTGGGGTGGCAGCTGCAATCTGAGGCGTTCGACCCTGCTGAGAGCCAATTGCATGCTTCCCTGGAGTTGGAGTCGCCATGGCCGCGGTATGTAACAGAGTCTATATCTTTAGATAGCGGCTGGAGCGATTGTTTCGAGGTTTTGTTTGGGGTTTTCTGAGTATCCTAGGAGGGCGGCCGATGAAAGATGATGTCGAGGGACGAGATGTCGCGTATCAAGAATTTTCTATGGCACAGATATAATCATGTTAAAAGAAGAGAGAAAGGACGATTTGAATCTATGAAATTAAGACTAGAGAAAAGAAAATTCAAATTCACACATTGGGATGGATGACGTCTTTTGTCGCAAAGTGAAAAGTGACGATCAAGTTGGTTTAAGGTCTTGGTTTCTAACTCTTAACCCATAGGCACGTGATGCCAATATAACCCTAAGAATATCAAGTTGTCTATTTTTCCATGTACGGAACATGATTTAGAGCTTGTTTGTGAAATTGTGTAACTGTCAAGTCAAACTAGTACCCCAAAAGAAATCATTTATTTAGTTTTCTTCAATTCTACCTACTATACTACTATTTCACAGTAATATAATGACATACTCCGGATGGAGATTGTCGACTGATGCTATCTCTTCACTCACTTTCAGGCGGCTAGAAATTGCAGGTAAGCGTAGATTTAAGCATCTCTCATGAATTTTGAGGACCCGACTTAAAGACAAGGAGAACTTCCTGTCCCATGAAACCCAAGGACATTCTCGTAGGAGGTTACATGACCCGAGACCTTTACAGAGTTTGACACCACCACAGAATCACAAATGTAGTAGACTACCTACTGGAATATTAAGGTATATTCTAGTGAGGGCTTGGAGGGGATTAATTCTCTTGACTACTTGACAAAAAGTAATATGATTACTTTAGGGTTGTCTTTAGTATATACTATGGAAAGACGTAATGTTGGCTTGAGTGAATGATAACCAAGATAGGTCCATTCCAAAGATTATTGGCTTGAGCCCGACAGTCATCAGACTCTCCAAGTCAAGATCTCCAGAAAAAGACCAAACTTCTGTCCACCACACAATCTACCAGCATCATTATATGAAACTGCAGCCATTAACTGGGGGAACTTCCAGTCCATAGCAGCGGATACAGAAGTATCAATGATTGACAATGCGAAAACTACGACGGTATGAATAACATGGTAGACGGATATTTCACCATATAAACCACCAAAGTCTAGGCGAGCATATGCCTGGATATCAGTATAACCAATACTGTCACTATATACATATTTAAGAACTGGTAGGGTTAGGGCTAGTATCTCGTCAAAGGAAAAAAGTTATACAAATTGTCATTTTAGTGGAATGTAGGACATGATTGTAGCGATGATTTAAGTTAGCGTTAAAGAGATATTGATATTCAAGTGATACAAACAACATCTAAACTAGCTTTACCATTCAAAACCAAGCCAAATTCGAAGTCATACCCTTCATCGAACTAACATCATACAGCAACTAGGCTCTTGAGAAAAGTGTGTTGATGGTAGAAACATGAAAGTAGAAATCCGTGTGATGTAATAAGATATGACGCAGCCGACGCTATGCTCCAGAAACAACGATATTAATACGTAAATCAGCGACGAATTTTTATTTTAGGTGACCGAGACCTTTTTGAGTTTGCGTATGTGTATTTGTAGTATTCGAAGTCCTGTTGTTTCTGCGGGCATCTGTTACCTGGCTCTGGAAGTGGCGGAGTCATATTTATGTCAAACGAAGATTTCACACCCAATTTAGTCTCGGGTAGTCGATCTTTTGGGGGAGTCATTTCGTGGCAAATAGGAGCCGCCTCAGGACTGGGAACGTAGGCTGTCGGCATAGGAATACTGGACGAGTGGCCCATTGATAATGGATAGTATATTGGCATAGAAGCATAATCAAAGGGCGTAGTGCAAATCTCAGGCCCATTGCCGTAGTCGATACTTGCCCGAATCAGAGGAGTATCCATGTACTGTATGCCATAGTTGTTGTACTCAGTATTGTTGAAGACAGTTGAAAATAATTGTGTTGATGGACAGGGGATCGATCCGCGTGTTTCGGGCATATTGACTGGATTATGTATAGTGAAGGCCATGGTGGGTTGAATCGAATCGACAGAAGGGTACTGCTGATTCAAGATAGGACCGGTAGAATTATGTGTAGACGCATCATAGTATCTTTCAAATGCAAGATCAGGGCATTTGCTAGAAGGAGATAGTTTAGGGGTGGATTTACACCGAGGATGAAACTCGGTTGCCGTAGGGTTCAGATTGAACGATAAACTACCTTCAGATGTGGATTGGCGTTTGGATGCAAGTTCCTCGTTGCTACTAACATGCTGCGAAATGGAGTCCGAGAATGAATTATGACACACTGTGCTTAGAATGCTCTGGTCTAGAGAGTCAATATCAGAGCTGTCACTAAGCTTCGCTTTTCCGGTTGTGACATTTGAAGTTGCTAGAGTCGGAAAGCTCACTATAGCGAACTTGCGGACTCTATTTTTAACCTTAATCTGGCCTCTACCCCGTAATAGATTCTCGACTTCTTTGCGTGAAGGTACCTTTGAAGTTAAGTACTCTACTTCAGAATGTGTTGGGATATACAAAAGAAATCGCGACTTGGGCTTGGGCGGGGGGAGATTAGATGCCATGGTTTCCTAAGGTAGGATAATGAAATCAGTATATCGATATTAAAGTAGCATCGAGCTATGAGATACTCTACTAACCGCTGGTGGCTGCTAGTAGCCAAGTCTAGCGGGCTGGGCGTCAAAGGCACATAGCCTATAGATGTTAAGAAACAAAACACGCTGTCAAACAGTCAGTTTTAAGCTTTCACTGTGGTACAAGGGGATAACATAGATAGGAAAGCCTACTAGACTACGAACCGGATCAAGCAGCCAAAACAGGAACGATAACGACTGGATGACGGATATGGGCGATCAAAACATGAAGCACTGCGCTCTTGAGTATGGGAAACAAATGTATCAATGCTTAAAGCTAAGATACCGGATGATAGCATATGATGTGCCGGAGAGGGATAGAAACATAAAACAAACCCCTGGAAGCACACTCCTCGGGAGTTTTCGAGAGTTCGGAGTATTCAAACAAATAGACAGTGGTGGATAAAGAGACATGAATGTAGTTGGGTGGCTGGCTACACGGTTTCCGTTGCTCTCGAAGTCATGTTTCCACTGTTACCATATCGGGAAGGAATTGTTGATATAAACATGTAACTGTTACCCTGAGTGTGAGACAGGCAACTTCCTTTTTTGAAGCGTGTATCAAGACGTAACTGGACACCAGCCGCCCAGATCTGATTTCATTGGCTATCATGATATGATTTTGGAAGCAACTATTCTACTGGATGAGATATGCCCCGAGATCACGCAGAGACACCAAAGCTTAAAGGCTATATATAGTTCCAAACGCAACATACATATAAATAACCTAGTTCACAACTTTAAAGTGATATATGAGCTAAAAAGCATAATCGAGACTAGCTTTCAACCATCGTGTCAAAACTAGAGAAATGGGTGGCTGTGATGTATTTGACCAGAAGGTGGCGTTTTCTATTTCACAAGTAGAATTGTTTGAGAATTTGAGGACAAACCCCCCCGGATTGGAATAAGTTTTCGCTATCTGGGGTAGAATCTGATGTGATGATATATCAAGTCTTGGCATCAATATCTAGAGCTCCCAATTAACCACAATAACTTAGGATTTTGGCATCATTGGAGACTTGAGGTTGGCGAAAAGTGAGAATTTTGCCTCATAGATACGATCCTTGTCTTATAGCGACATCAATGCAGATGCAGTATGCAACACTCCCTTTCCCGACTAATACATATTGAGGTCTCCCGTAGACGAGGTGCATACAGGATGCATATTGTTGGTTACATGCCTGAGTTTCTGGCTTCAGCGAATCAGCTTACTCAGATGAGACTAGGCAGTCGTGGGTCCAAGTCGCGTGGTGGCCGTGTTGACGAGGTCGTACAGCCAATCAGGCCGCTTCAGCCCGATTACACGGTGGCTTGGCAGCCAATCAGCTTTGTGTCCGCTCGACTACCGGACTTGAAGATCTATACCGCGTTATCGATGTTCTTTATTATTTTCCTTTGCCGTGCTAATCGATAAGACGTAGCGCACAAAGTTTTGGAGGGATTACCGTAGTAGCTTTAGCTTAACTTTGTAACAACTTGACAAAGACCAGGATTTTAGCTTTGTGCAAGTTAAGGTTATCTTGTTGATGTTTTGTTTATGTTGACTTGTTTTAACCTCAAAGTTGTATCTAAGGGGTCATTAAGCAGCTCCTGATTCTTCTTTTCCCAGGCAGACTTCCGATCAATGGCTTTCGACAGTTGCAGCCTGAGACTGTGTCCAGAAGCCAGGGTGTGACGATAACTGGGAAGACATGCAGAAAGAGACTACTCGTTTTGTCCTCTGCCTTAATTCGTAGCAAACCTGATGTCATAGAACCCAATCTTTTGGTGAGATAGAATTGGAGAATTGGCTTGCTGGATGTTGGATGCATGGGATGCCAATTGAAATGTCCTCTTTGGGCTGGTTCGTGCATTTACGTGGGTGGCCTCTCTTTTTGTGTGGCCTGAATGTCTCTAGCTTCAAGTTTCTGCACTTTTATTGCATGATGGTATGCTAGCTATCATAATTGTATATACATGTATGTACTAAGTTGAGTAGCTAGTAGACCAACTTTAATGGATGCTATAATGCAGCCCATATCAACACCCCTGTCTGCTGCAGCTGCAAATCGAAACAAAACGAGCCTAGCCGGCCCAAGACCTTGTTGCATCCGCCTATGCAAGTGACTACACAACTTGGCGCATATAATGCTGACACCAATAGTCGTACTAAACAGGACAGAAAATAGCGTCCCTAAACTTACACGCTATCAAGCTTTCTCTTTCTACAATGTGTACATATATCTTAACCAATACAACCTCGGGATGGCCCTCCATCGTGCTACCGCGATATTCTTCCTTCAGATCTTCATTTGTACTAGGCGTTCTCAGGTGCGGTGGCTCATGGACAAATTATTTCTTCCGAATTCTGGCCTCAAGCGACAGCCACCCGGCAACGTGGAAAAGGCCGATTGGGATAGGAGAAGAAGAAGGGGGAGGTGTTTGTATACCAAAGTAGATGGGTGTGGCTACAGAAGAGAGAGCCTGCCGTGCCGTGTTCTTGGAGTTTATTCCCTGTCAAGGCAACAAGGAAGAATATGTCTACAAGATATACATCATATTATCTTTGTTTGTGTTTATAACAAGACGTAAGTTTCTTACGCCGAACGCTAATGTATATATCAAGGAAGGTCGGCCGCCAGTCCAAAATCTTGTGGTCACTTATTGTATATTTCACTTTCACCTTTATCTCGTCTCAAGCTCAATCATCTGCTGATACTTGCCATATATCCCCAGAGTGAGATTTCTAAACAAGATACACTACTCCCACTTCAATATATCACCGTCATACCAGACATATATCTCTTCCCATCTCCCTCTCCTACTATCTCGTCTGTATCAAGACTTCGTGATCCATTATATTCTTGACATACTTAACTTCATCCTTGATTTGTGCATACGTGCGTCTTACACACATATCTCGAATCTACGCCCTATATCACACCCAGTCCAGCTCAGCTTGCAGTAGCCAACTCCGCTGCTGCCGGTACACGCCTCTCCTCTCATATCATCCTCGCTCTTCGGAGCCTCTTCGCCCTCTTTACACGCCTCATGAGTCCCGAGCTGCCTGTCATTTTTATGCTCTGTTTTCATTGCCCAGGAACACCTGATACTCCCACCGTTGCTCCACTATACACATTCTGCCACCACAAGACCTACCGTTATATCGCAAACCCTAAACACCGTCAAACCCTTGAAACGTCAGCTCTCTTTATCCTCTCTGTTCCGCTGGCTGACTGCGCAACACTCCAACCGCAATGCCTGCATCACGAAAAGCATTGCTATTCTATGCCTTATGGCAGGACCAGGATGTGCGTGAGACGCTCTTCTTGTTGCTGGCCAAGGCCGATATCTGCAATGTGCGCCTGGCCAACTCAACCTGCCGCGATATCGTAACAAAACGCCTATTCAAACGTACACAAATCACCTTCACGCCCAGTACTTTCACCAAAGCTGCTCGCGTTCAGGCTCTAGGCCGTATCGGAAAAAGCATTGAACACCTTACCTTTTACTTCCCACACTCGGATGCCACGTTCCTCCCTCCACTGATCCATCCGCAGACCGGTCAAGAGGTGCCGTTTATCTACACTCCGTACACCTCGATGTTGTCTACCATCACACGGCCTAAGTATGGCAACAATGAGCTTGGAGATATTCTGATGCAGCAGTATCCTCCATTGTTTCATGCGGCCACAAACGTGCCGTCGTTCATCAACGCCATGAAGCATATTTCGGGCATGAGACACTTGACTATCTCCTGCCCTGGCCAGAATCCGCAGGAGCGATATCGCCGTGATGTCGTAGACTATGCCCTCATCAGTCTCCGCATTGCACTGGAGAAGACATCGCTGAAGAAGTTCCACAAGATCTCTCTCTCTAGTGTTCACCCGGCAGCGTTCATGTATCTTCGGCACATGCCCGGCATTGGCAGTGGCCCGGCAGCAGCTCATCGCTGGCAGCAAATCGACAACCTACGCATCACCGTTGATTCATGGGACTTTACTGGCTCTGCACCAGGTCTTGACCACTTGAAGATGCTAGAAGATTATGTTCGTAGCTTCTCGTCAAACTTACAAAAGTTTAGCTTCGGGTGGTCTGGTACCTTCAAAGGTCCATGCCCGCTTGATCTCCCCGCTGATCCGCTGTTCTTGCAGCCACACGATAGTCGGCGGCTCTTCAACGAGGTTACTGGTCCAATGTCACCTCTTCCAGCACCGCCCTCCCCTAGCAAGTCGGCCATCAAGCTGCCGCAGCTGCGGTACATGGAGATCCGTAATACTCGTATGAGCGGAGCGCAGATCCGTAGCATCATCAGTGCTCATAAGCACACGGTTAAGGAGTTCGACTTTGACAATATCACCTTGGTCGGTAATGAGAGCTGGGAGGCGGCTATGATGCCGCTGCGCCGCAGCGATAGCAGCAGGAGCTACTGGTCTGAGTGTTACAGCATGGGAACTGCCGAGTCAGCGAGTCTCTTTGAAGCGCCTTTGTTCGACTGCCCACAGTCACCATCAGCGGCCGTCGAGGCTGCTTCTAGATCACTCATGCAAGCCACTATGGGGATCAGTTTAGGCTACGGTTCGTCAGGTCCCTCGACCTCCTCACGTCCAGAGCGTGATAGCAACACGTTCACTACACGCCTGACCAAAAAGAAGATTCCCATGCCTCCTCCGACAGTTTCGGCTTCACACAAGCATTCTTCCTCTTCTTCTTCGTCTCGCCGTCATCGTGATCCCACAGAGTCATCTCCCAAGAAAGAAAAGTCAAGCCACAGTAGCAGTGGAAGCCGTCACAAATATAGTCACAGCCACAGAGATGCTCCAGCCACGCCGCCACCTAACAGTTCCAAGCATGGCCATAGACGCAACGCCGGCTCGGATTCGTTCTTAGACTCCAGAAAATATCATAAATCTTCACAAATCCCGCTGCGCATGGCGTCCTCTGATGGGACCCTACGTGCGCCATCCGCTGTTCCCTTGCCTTTGAAGCTGATGAAGTCGTCAAAGCGAGGATACAACTCGCCGCCGCTATTTGGGGCCGTCCATGAAGAAGGCGACGTCCCTGAGCTTCTCCCCCCCCTCGGTCTACTCGCCTGTCTCATCGCCACATTCGCCCAGATCCCCAAAGACTCCTAAGACTCCCAAGTCGCCAGCCTCTCCGTATCTGGGTTTAGGTCTTCGCATACGCAGTCCGCTGCATAAACAGCGTGCAGTCGCATCTCCTCCCGCGCCAGCCGTAGTCGCCGAGAGCCCCGAGTCAGAATTCAACGTAACTCCCGTCATGCGCAACTATGCACAGGAGGAAACCCACCGCAAGCTAGCCGAGGATCCCGTCATGCGTAACCAAGCTCTGCAGCGAGCCAAGGAGGCCGTTTTGCAGCGTATGGCACATGAATACGGCCAGCAGGACAGACAGCAGTTGGGCCTATCGCCGCCATCACTATCGTCGGCCTCGGTTATCACAGCCGGTGGATGTGCGAATAACTTTGCCATGGGCGCCAAGTTCCGCGAGGGTCTCTTCGGCGCTAGTCCGATCAGCGTGCTTTCCGACTATGGAATCGTAGAGAGTCAGTCGGCGCTTGTGCCACTGATGTTTAACCGGTCTTAGGGTTTAGTCCGATGGTCACACATTTAACTGCAGTGATGCTCACCTTGTTCAACGCTATCGCGTAGGCTACGGCATATTTCTGTAGGTATCTTCTCTGTATTTTTATACGGTCAATTAGTCCGCTGGAATGATTGTTGTTGTTTGTTTCGCAACGTTCTATCATCAGTTCTAGTGACGCCGGCAAATTGATCTTGATATTTGGCCTTCAATATTTGAGGCGGTTCAGGCGGCTTGTGAGCGAGATCTGGACCCTTGAACCTAGAGGACTTTTTTGAGGGATCATTCTGGACTTCTAAAGACCGCTTAGGGGGGGATTCCAGGTGCAGGTTCGCCTCTTCCTTTAAGCGGTCTGTTAAGCAATTTTTCTGGAGTAAGTCTACTGGAGATCCTGATATTTGTACTAGTCTTTATTTCCATAGGGCTGGTAGGGTCTCCATCTCCAGTGTGTACACATTAATTTCTTATGTTATGTACTTAGTTTTTCAAGATTTTTTACGTTGGCTGTTTTCTTGTTTGGATATCTCTACTCATTGCTTATTTCTTGGCTTCTCTCTTTTTGTTTTGTTTATTTTGTTACTTCTATAGCTTCTTTTCAATGTATAACACTGTTTACAAAAGCTCACTAATGTACATACTATTCACAAGTGTCCCTGCAGCTAACATAACCAAGTTTACAAAGCTACGCCATGCAAAAAAAAAAAAAACACTGCTCAAGTTTACACGTCATTTTCTAAACAGAAGACTAAATCATAAGAAGTTTACTGGCTCCAAAATGGTTGTAGCAGTGGGCATCATACGGTTGGTTGCACTGCTGTTGAAACATGAGATACACGGTTTATAGGGTGGCATTGGCGCCCTAGGATCATCGAGAGCCATCAATGTAATGAATACATATACAGATATGTACATATCCATTGCCACAAAAGTGAGGAACATGTGTACTGAAGATATGATGGCTGTCAGCTCTAAAGACATCAATAGCTCTAAAAGTTGCAACCAGAGAATATACATAGTTATACGTCTCCAGCCTAGTTTGAAACTGTACCATCGATTGCATATCACAGGATATGATATCAGGGGCCAGCGTATCGAGGTATTTAACACGAGAAGCAACTGCTTTTAAATCAACCCAGGCAGAGAGCGAGATCAATCAAGTGCCCTGTACCCCACGATTATTCCACTTATTCCATAAGTTCATAGGATGCTTAGATTGTCTGGTTGGGCTGGTCATTGCTTCTGCTGCAACACAAACTCGAACGAGAAAAAGAGCAGAGCAGTAGAAGGGAGGGACAGGGTCGGAAAGAATGAACGAGCAAGAAAATAAATCAAAAGAGTGCGTGACCTAGCCTAGGCAGACGGAAACGAACAATGTTCAATTTGCGGTGTAGCGAAAATGCGTATGGAATCAACAGACAACACATTGAGGGACAAGTGGCGTTCTCGTTCAAGTAGCTGCATCTTCCCGCCACAATCTCCCAAGGACGGGTCTTTATTGGCCATGTATGGCTTGGAGAACAAGAAGAAGCAGGATAAACAGAAGAGAAGAAAAACGGTACGGGTCCGCGATGGTCCAAAGAGTGACGATGTGATTTGATCCTACATACAAAAAAGAAAAGAAAACAAAATGCACCAGGCAAAGAAAGGAAGCCCCAATATGGAGATGTCGTAAGCAACCATTAACGGAGAAAACTCTTGCTTTTTACAATTATTGGTACATTATACCTTTTCACATATATTTTGAACATGTATGTACATACATGTATACATAGTTGTGTACAGTTATAGAGCCGTAAAAACTAGTCGGCCTTGACGGCGCTCAAGCTACAGCCCAAAAAGGAATCACACAAAAGCAAGTCAGCTCAGAACGGCAGCCTTGGATATCAGGATATCTATCAGGTGCCATCCATCGAGCAATCAAGCACAATGACGGCATTGCCTGCCATCGAACCTTCGTGCTCCAGCCACCCTTCCATTCCGTCAACTATTGCCCTGTGTAATTTCAACGACGGGTAAAACAACAAAATACAATTACAACTACAACAACAGATAGCATCGATGACGGGACCATACGTAACCGTTTGAATGATCTAGCCAACGATTAGTTTGTTTTTGTTTCTTTTGCTTGCCTTCTTTCTCTCCCTCGGGTTCTGTTTTCATTGGTTATGTCTTTAGCAAGCATTTGTGTTTGTCCTAACTGGCTACCCGGAGAATCAAAACATCAAAGAATAAAAGCTCCTGATGCCTAAACCCTTGCGGCCGAAGCCTATACAAACACGGACATGACGCCATCGGCATTCTTAATCTTCCCCTAACCTACATAGTTGTAAACACAAACGAAGAAGCCCATGGACCATAAGTTTGTCAACAGTTGTAAGAATTGCCCATCATCTTCTCGTTGGTTAGCTCTGGCTTTTCTCTCCAAGAAAAGTACGTTGTTGTTCAGCTTGCTAGGCCTAGGATGTCATCAACTAGCGAATCTCATCCAACGATTTGCCAACGACCCCAAATCTTACTTTTCTCTTCTATCTCTCACCTTACAAGATCCACATATGGCACTTACAACGCCAATCATATTATTTTGAGTTGTTTTCATAATATTCTCCAGTACTAACACCAAAGGGGTGCAAATCATTTACAGCTTTATACATTTTATAAAGCTTACGCCGCCAGGTAGACATGCATGGTGCTAATGTAGCTGAAATGTCGTCTACCACCCTCCACGCGAGAGAGTGCAGCAGGTTGAGATAAGAGAACAAGACGAAACGTAAACTCAGGCTGCTTCTCAGCTACTGTTTTAACCAACGCTAAATTTGTGCATATTTGATGATGTTGTTTGTGATAAAGAAGCCAGAAATATAATTATTTGAACAAACAAGATGGCTTCGCCCCGCTTCGCATTTGGGCCCGCCAGTAAGAGCCTAAGGTCAAACTTAGCTTAACTTAGCTAAACCAAGGCAAAATCAAAGGAAATCGCAACTTAAACGGCAAAGGGAATGGCATAGGTAAAGTCAAAGTCCAAAGGGCAAAGCTGTCGAAGTCAAAAGCATAAGATCCCTAAAAGCCTATACAAGGCGAAGACAGACTAAACCCTAACGATGAAGATGAAAAGCAGAAGTACCTATACAAGGCATACTAAAGCTTTGGAATATGGAGATAAGAAATAAATAAAACTGTTAGTATCCTAGATAAAGGAGTTCAAGAGAAAGCCTATAAC
>RHDR01000699.1:0-15701 GCA_009806295.1 Davidsoniella neocaledoniae
TAGCATGATTTCCATTATATGACGTCTAACGTTTTGTTTGAGCATATGACATCTTTTAGATGGAACCAGTCGGCTAATAACATCTTCCAAACAACTCCTTGTCTTAACTTGATTATATTTAACATCTACTTTGATCACTAAAATTGTTTAACTCAAGATTGGCCATCGAACGTATATTCTTATGTTATCCATTCGATATAGTCCAATCCGGAAACCCCTGGTTAGTTGTCTCTCTTATAATGTCTTCTAAACCACAAATTTTCACATACGACCATAGCTGATAGAAAGCACGGGATCCCGTCCGCTCTCCCCTAGTTAAACTATCAAGCGCCCGATTAGTACTACGGTGGGTGACCACGTGGGAATACCGGGTGTTGTATGTTTTTTGGGTGCTTGTGTGACTTTTTTTTGTGGCTTGAGGTTGTATTATCGGATTTTGGCTCGGAGATGAAAACGGCCCCAAAATCCCGAGCTTTGGGACGACTTCGGCCCAGTAATTCACACATATTATCCCACAATTTGTTCGCATTATTACCTTGAAGAAGTCGTCAGACGTCTATCCAGTAACCATTCCGCTATTGTATCGTCTCAGTGGCTCAGGTGAACGGTAGATATATAGTCAATGTCTAGAACCAATATGATATCAACCGACTGCTTCTATCTGGAAAATGCCATCGAGTTGCTATGGGATAACAAATGAGTACAATTCAAAAAGCAAATAATCAGATAGAACAGCCATCCATTGTCCTTATCTAACTACGGTAGAATAATTCTGCAAGTAAAGAAATATCGAACGCAGTTTGAGAGCTCAATAGCTTAGGGTTAATTATATGCTTACTAATACTGATCCCGAGATTATCGATTTCCAGATTAGCTGTTTAGTCCACCTAATTTGACGGAGAATTCGACGTTGACGTGATTAACCAGGTGTTTTTCTAGTATGCATTGCTAGATTTGTAGGAACGCTAAAGCGCGGGATTAGTCTTAATGCTAATAGTAGTCAGTTATCTCGCGTTGAATTTTATAGATTGATAAGATCATGAATTACATTGGCTGGCCATTTGTCTCAAGGTGAAGTGATGCATTGATGCTTAAAAGTATTGTATATTGTATAAGAACGGGTCAACAAGAAGCCTTGCATAATTTTTGAGATTTGGCTTACTCAGTGTATATATCTGCCACTGTCACTACATGTATGATTATGCTTATGTATGGTTCGTAACGATCGATTGCCAGGTCTAGTCAAGCGAAAGAAACCCTGTGACTTACCAAAATAGAAAGCATGGGCACTTATTTTTGCTTATTTTTCCTTGCTTGATTGTCTGTTTGCTATGACAGCGGCTTGATTCACAGAAGCCAGTAATGATAAAGCCTTGGTTAGTATGTATTATCATATTTCCGTAAAGTGTAATTCATTCTACATTGAAACATAGAATTATGAGTATAAAAACGATTCTTCATGCGATGTTAGTGAACGCTCTTTCTCTCTCCCTTTTTTTCTTTCCCTGAAAGTCGGTGACGGCTAAAACCCGAGGCCGGCGGAAGAGACTCAACTGCGGCGTTTAATCCTTTCTGTCTACTTCACGCCCGCTTGCCCAGTACTCACATTTCTTCGAGCAAAAATAGAGTTTTTCTCTTTGTTAGTCTTGCTCTATACTTGTTTCGTGCAACTAGCCTTTTTCTACATTTCATCTTCATGTCTTCATAATATCTGTGCCCAGTCTTAGAATTCACCACAATATTCTAGACGCTATGGTTCATTCCGAGATTCTCCCCGCTAAAACGCACTAAACCCTGAAGCTTCCTTCTTGATAAAAACACTACACCTATTGAGAAGCTACAGCGAGTCGACTTTAGACATCGAGAAATAACATGTCCAGTTTCTTTTGACAATAGTAACGGAAACCCCATAGAGCCATATTGTTCCTTAGATTGTTGAGTTTTCTCACCCGGCGCAAAACACGCTTCAGCCCTAATTCTAGCCTACGTTACTGCGGTTTTTAGCTGTTGATGTCGGCCAATATTTGCTGTGTGTCACAACACGATTTCAACCACCATCCAAATTCGTCCTGCTGACGAATTTTGAGCTCAATCACCAGATATCGAACATAATACTCGAATTGGCCCTCTCAGGATATCTACTTCATACAACTATACTATACAACCATATATGAACAGACGTGCTAGTCCTTTTTACTTTGGCCTGCCTTGTTGCATCCCACCGATTCTCCGCAAGCCCGTCCTAAAACTCAAACGGCCTAGCAACGTCTAGGAGATCCCAAGCAAACGATCCACCCTCGATAAAACTTAGTAGAAAATCTGTCTCTCAAGTTTGTTCTCTGCTGCTACTATTCAAATACAGAGGTCTAGGGCCTTCCAGTCAAGAGACAAACTTCCAGCTTTTCTACCCCTCCTCCGTGTACCTGGCAGCAATTCCAAGTACTAGTTTTAGTCGCCATCACCCGAGTGAGCAGTGACCTCGCAAGACAGCCCATCTCCCAGCGCACATTTTTCTCGAGTACTGTCAGACCGACCGAAATCATTGTTGGTTTCTGTGTTTGTCATCCCGACGTTGTCATTCGCAGACCAGCCGCTCCCACCCGTTCCAGAATAACATAGCGAGACGCACAACCCATGAACAAGCTTATTTGTCGCAAACCTATAATCTTTCTTGACAAGTCTCGTTACCTTTCGGGCCTGCTTGTATCGATAAACAACCACAACAACCATAGTCACAGTACTTAGTCATTATAGCGCTCCGTGTCCAAAGCTGGCTACCCATAGCCTCGTTTTCCTGCCCTGTGCCTCCCGAGACCAAGGAAGGTCCGAGACTGGACATATAGACGACGAACTATTGCTTGGCTTACATAACCTGTGAACGAGTCATAACCTGAAGAGACAAGATATACAGACCGATCGGCACCTACGACCCGCGACAACCAACAGCCACGTATTGACGAAACATTTGCAGTACATGCATAATAAGAGGCCAAGCCCTCCTACACGTATTTGCTCTCCCATTCTCGACCACTATTATATAATAGACAAATTCTATTTCCTTTGTAGCTTTGCGTTGTGTGGCACTGCTCGCTTGCGGGAGCTTAGACTCTTTTTTGTTGCCCTTTTTCTTTTTTCTCACTGAACTTGGTTATAACTCGCTGTATCTAGGGGGGAAACGCTAAAGCAAAGAGGAGAAATAAAGAAAAGGACGCAAAAGAAGAAGAAGGCTTGCCAAATATATATATAGTAATCTATAAACATCAATGTCGTTGTTAAGTTGCGCCTCACGGGCGCTGAAAGGCCCCAGTAGACACGACCTAAGAACGGTAGATTTACAGGCGGTACTGCGCTGTAGGATAGGGAGCCGTAGCCATTATCATACAGCAACCACAGCAAGCCCTCCTTGCTCTACAGGCCCCTACTTAACAGCATCGGCATCACGACACGCGCCAGGCCAGCGCTCGCATCATTCTGCGTCCGAGTTTCAGACATACTTGGCATCATTGCCTTCGTCGTCTTCTTCGTTAAACCAATGCAATAATACTAGTGCAGCAGCAGCCACTGCACCACCTTCGCTAGCTAATGAGCCGCAGCGTCGCGGATTGTCGTCGTTATCCCCGTCTATTGTGGCGTCGTCGTCTTCCTCTTCGTCTCCGTCCCTACGCTATTATAGTGGCTTTGCTGCTATAGCCAACACGAAAACCACTAATTATACTGGTTGTGGCAGCCCCATTCCTCGTGCTGAATTGCCGCTTCAGGCGTCTCGTTGTCCTGTTGATGCGGCCCGCAGAATGCTGTCAAAGCTTCAGAAGCTCCAAAGGCTCTAAGGACCCCAAAGGCGCCTAATGCTCCCCTGCTGGCGTCATCACCCGCATCATCAGTGACCGGGGCTGCGAACTTAGCGGCTTGGACCGTGTCCTCATCTCCATCACACTCTAAATCTCACCCTAAAGATCACTCTCACACGCTCAACCCATCCCGGCTACCAGAGCTTGCCCCAGACGCATCGCTAATTGCAGGGCTACTACTCGTCGACGCCCGCCGTGCTTGTGCTTCGTTTAAGAAGTCTGCTCTGCCTGTTTCATCCCCCAAAGCTACCTCTGCCATCTCTACTTCTGTTTCTCTATCTCCATTGTCTGCTTCCTCCTTATCGCAATTTAGCCCCCCGACCAAGACTTACTCGCGACCATCTCCTCTACTTCTTTCATCACCAAATATCCGCGCCCATCGCCGCAGACTGCTAGCAGCTGCCCTCATCGCCATGTCGATCTCACAAACACGCTCGCACGGCGGCCATTCGCATGGCCACGGCCACGGCCACCACCACCATCATCACGACAACATGTACCTGACATCGAAGAACAAGAACGACGCCGGCGTCCGCATCACCCGCATCGGTCTGCTCGCCAACCTGGGCATGGCTATTGCCAAGGGCGTCGGCGGCTACGTCTTCCACTCGCACGCCATGATCGCCGATGCATACCACTCTGTGACTGATCTGGCATCAGACATCCTAACCCTGGCCACCGTGTCGTGGAGTTTGAAGGAACCAACCCGTGCTTATCCCACTGGCTTCGGCAAAATCGAGAGCTTGGGTTCGTTGGGTGTGTCTGGTATGCTGCTTACCGGTGGCATGTTGATGTGCTGGAGTAGCTTCGTAGCCCTGCTCACCCAGCTGGGCATCGATCCGGAGGCTTTTGGTGGCATCTTTGCCCATGCCCACGAACATGGCCACAGTCATGGCCACAGCCATAGTCACGACCTGGAAGCTGGCGCGCCGAGTCTTCATGCTGCCTGGCTAGCCGGAGGCACCATTCTCATCAAAGAATGGCTATACCAGAAGAGTGAGCAATAGGTTTATCCCAACATACCAATTCATCTAAACTAACAACATTCGCTTTCTTTTATAGCCATGGCAGTTGCGCGGGAACGCAAGTCCTCTGTCCTAGCATCGAACGCCATCCACCATCGCATCGACTCCCTGACCGGTGTTGTTACTCTCGCCGTTATCATCGCCGCCAACCTGTTTGTCAACGCCTCATGGCTCGACCCCGTTGGCGGTCTTCTAATCTCAGCCTTAGTCATCAAGGCCGGTGCCGAGAACACCATGTCTGCGCTGACCGAGCTTGCAGACCGTGCCATTGACGACGAAGTATGTGATTCTATCCGCAAGTACACCCTGCGTGTGCTCGAGGAGCTTGAGCCTGGTCACGGCCTGGAACTACGTGACGTCAGCGGTGTCAAGTCGGGCCAGAACTACCTAATCGATCTCGAGCTGGCGATTCCCTCAGGCTGGAATATCGAGCAGATGCGCGTCTTGGAGGAGAGCATTCGCTTCCAGATCGGCTCTCGTGTCCGTGGTGCCAAGAGAGTTCGCGTGCGCTTCGTGCCGGTTGACGGCGTGGAGATCAAGGAGTTCGATGAGTTTGTCCCGGGTGATGTGACGCCTCGTGAAGGAACTCCCGAGCCTGAAGAGCACGATCATGACCATGATCATGATCATGATCACAAGCACGATAAAAAGAGCTTGTAAAGCCGTCTCTAGTATCGTCATAACGTCATATAGACTAGCCACCACTACAACCACCATCATCACCCTTCATTCTCGATAGACACAGAGTAGTCCTAGCACTTACTTTGTTTTTCTTTTTCTGATTTCCTTTGCGTTTGTACCAAGAAAGCATTAGACGTATATTACTTTCTCTCTATTTATTGTTCTGTTCATATCATAAGAGGCTGGCGGCGTTATGCTCTTTTTCGTCTAAATATCTGTTTCCTAATGTCATATCGTGTTTTGTATGTATTATTTCTCTTGAAAATACAATCCTAGTCATGAACAGGTGATGCTGATTTTTTCACTTTCTAGATGATAAAAAGTCACTACAATACACATAATGTAACGGGTTAGTCTATTACTAATCTTGCGCTGTATATATGTATGCTGATAGTTTGGATATACAATTCATTTAAAGCTATACCAGAACTTGTCGCATTAGTGTTACAGCCGCAATTGCGGCTTATTGGAGCGCTTGGAATATATAAACACCTCACTAAAGCCATCTTTAGCCTAAATGCAACTAAAACAATAAACAAGTTATATAGACTGCAAGTTGAACAGGGGGGTTTCTTCTCAGTGAGATTCGGTTGTACTTGGTGGGGTAATTTGTAGCTATGTCAACATAGTATAAAGGTTACTTCTGTCCTCGTGATACAATTATTCACTGAACCTTATATAATACAGTGGGTTTGTTGTTATTTTATGAAGATATTGGGTTCTAGCCAGATCTTATATATCATATTTTTCTGATATATTACTTCCATCAAACCTGAAGCGTGGCCTCTTTCTGTCTTGCTATTTCCCTATATCGTATCTAGTGTCAGCATAATGGCCCACTATCTAGGCTTCGACCTGTCGACACAACAGCTTAAAGGTATCTTGACTCTGTAATCTCGTTCTCCCCTATCGAACCTTTATCTAATATCATTCTCTCAAGCTATCGTTGTTTCTTCTGATCTTAGCGTTGTATCAGAAGCCAAGGTTGATTTTGATGCAGACTTCGGCGCTCAATATGGCATCAACAAAGGCGTACATATCAACGCTGAAGAGAGCTCTGTCTATGCTCCTGTTAATCTATGGCTCGAGTCTATTGATCTAGTGCTTAGTCGTCTAGCCCAAAAGACAGACATGGCGGCTATCCAAGGCATCAGCGGCTCATGCCAACAACATGGAAGTGTATACTGGAGTCAGCAGGCAGAAGATAAGCTAGCACAGATGGAAAGTACGACAAATGTCTCATTGTTAAAGAATCTCAAAGGCGCTTTTTCCCATCCATGGGCACCAAATTGGCAGGATGGGAGCACACAGCCAGAATGTGATAGCTTCGATGCCACTTTAGGATCTTCGGCGAGGCTAGCCGAGGTCACTGGAAGCTCGGCACATCACGTAAGTTGCTGTATACCGTGAGTACACTGTAATATGCCAAATCTAATATTTCATAGCGCTTCACTGGCCCGCAGATCATGCGTTTCAGACGCCTCTTTCCCGACCGCTACAGCAATACTAGCCGCATCTCTCTCGTTTCCTCCTTTCTAGCGTCCATCTTTCTCGGCAAGATCGCGCCCATGGACATCAGCGATGCTTGTGGAATGAATCTATGGGATATTCCCGCTGGCGACTGGAATACCAAACTACTTGATCTCGTCGCCGGGAACAGTGGGACTAGTGAAGCGACCGATAGCCTACGTGCCAAGCTCGGTCCCGTACGACACGATGGCGGTGGCTCTATGGGCTCTATAGCGCCGTACTTTGTGCAACGCTTCGGTATGAGTCCTGCGTGCCAAGTTGCGCCGTTCACAGGTGATAACCCTGCAACCATTCTGGCGCTTCCGTTACGGCCACTAGATGCTATTGTCTCGTTAGGAACGTCAACGACCTTCTTGATGAGCACACCGTACTACAAGCCCGACCCAGCATATCATTTCTTCAACCATCCCACAACTCCCGGTCAATATATGTTCATGCTATGCTACAAGAACGGCGCACTAGCTCGTGAGAGGATCCGCGATAAGCTCACCGCCTCGGCTACGCTATCAGGTCCATGGGATACGTTCAGCAAAACCATCCTAGATAGTAAGCCACTGAACATCCAGCAAGACGGCGACAAGGCCAAGCTAGGCCTATACTTTGGACTGAACGAGATCGTGCCCAATATCCGCGCCGGCACATGGCGCTTCGAGTGTAACGCCGATGGCAGCGGCTTACAAGAATGCGCCGCTGAGGCTACAACCAGTTGGACGCCAGAAGAAGATGCCCGTGCTATAGTTGAGTCACAGGCGCTCAGCATGAAGTTACGCTCCAAAAATCTTGTCCATAACCCCGCTGACGAACCCCACATACCACCGCAACCGCGCCGCATCTATCTCGTTGGCGGCGGTTCGCTAAACCCGGCTATCCAGAAAGTCATTGGCGATGTCCTAGGTGGCATCGATGGTGTGTATAAGCTTGATGTTGGCGGTAACGCTTGTGCGCTGGGCGGTGCTTACAAGGCCGTTTGGGCGCTAGAGAGAAACGAAGGGGAGACATTTGATGAGCTCATCGGTAAACGCTGGAAAGAGGAGGGTGCTGTGCAGAGGGTAAGCGATGGATATGATGCAGAGGTATTTGCAGGATATGACGCCGTTCTGGATACTTTTGAGGCTATGGAGCAGAAACTACTAGCACAAGAAGGCCGTTAATGTTTCATAGAGGCAGATTCCAATATAAATGATTGTATATATCATAGACGTTACGATTCATGTAGATACTATAATAAAGATAAAAAAACACATAACCAGAAAAAGACAGACAACTCCTGATAAAACTCCAGAACTTTCCCACGATAAACAACACAAAACAAACATATCAGAAGACAAAAATAGGCATCCAAAAATTTACCGCACATACTTGCTCATGAAGCGCTTGTGGAAATCAGACCGAAGCATATCGTTGACAAACTCTCTCTTGCCCTTATCTTCAGTACCACGAGCCTGATTCTTGAACACCACATCGTCGTTCCAACGCCGCTTGACGCCAAAGTCTTGCTTGTTGAGCAGCGGGTTTCCCAAGGCGATTTCCCGCTCCCGCTCATTCTCTTCTTCTTGAGCACGTTCCCGTTCCTCGCGGGCTTTCTTCTCGGCCTTCTCACGTCGCACACGGTCGAGTTCGCGCTGTAGCTCAGCTTCGGAGTCGTCGCTTTCATCGCCACTATCATCCTCATCCTCATCTTCATCCTCATCCTCATCATCTTCGTCGTCATCGTCATCCTTTTCATCGCCATCATCTGAATCGGCGTCTGCATCGCGCGATTCCTCTAGGATTCTACGGCGTTTGGCATCGATGTCTTCTTCAGTGTTATCTCCTCCCTCCGTTGACGCACCGCTACGCTTGAGGCTGGCGCGTACGGCATCGTTGTCGTCATCGTCTTCTGGGGAGGCGAGTACGGTGCCGCGCTTCTTGGCGAAGTGGGCGGCTTCGGCGGCTAGTAGCTCGGCGCGCATATCATGTGCCGCATTGCCTGTGTCTTCGTCGGCTGTGCCTTGGCCTGGTTGGCGGAACTTGAGCTTTGTGTAGGCGGGCAGCAGACGCTGGTGGAAGCCTGGCCCACGGAGGGCTTCTTTACCACGAGCCTATGACATATGGTGTAATTTGGTTAGCGACAATAGCTCTCTCAAGAAAGGTTGTACAGGGTCCGTCGGGTGACTTACAGGATCGAATGTAGGGCGATGAGCGGTTGTCATCGTGATGTATATTGTCTGGTTGTATTTGTTTTATTTTAGGTCCTCTACGGGCAATAAGATGTTTTGTTGAAGTTGCGATATTCAGACAAGGCTGTGCTTTGGTGGCTCGAAATTCGGCGCAAAGCTTCAAGGCTGAGAGCGCATCGATTTAATCCATACTCACCGCCCGGCAGAAAAAAAGTTCAAGCTATTAGGCCCTTGCCATAACTATTTGCAGGTGCAATTGCCAATTACAGCCGTAATACTAGAAGAAGCCGTCATTTTTAGTAGCATTTTTTGATATTTGATATTCAGAAGCCGCTATAGCAACAATTTCATCATTATTATCTCCAATCGGTCATCTTAGATAATCACACAGCAATTCATTGTAATCTTTCTTTGTTTTTCGAATTCTTTAATTAGTAAATCATATTTCAGCTTCATTATGCCTCGTGAAGCGGAACCCAGTCAGAACGAGAAGGAGTTCGTTCTGCAGGCTCTTGAAGAGGGCCAGCGTCTAGACGGTAGAGCATTGGATCAGTACAGGCCATTAGAGCTCTCGTTTGGTGATGAATATGGTGTTGCGGAGGTGTCCTTTGGCAAGACGAGGTAATCTCTATTTCCCCCAAGTCAGGTTTATACGTGCTATAGCCTATCATAAACGTTTGCCGTCTAACATCTTCGTCACAGAGTCCTAGCCAATGTGGCGGCAGAGGTCACAGTACCCTACTCAGACCGGCCATTTGATGGCGTCTTTACCATCTCTACCGAATTCAGTCCTATGGTATCTCCTGCCTTCGAAGTAAACCGCCCTAACGAAGGTGAGATGCTACTCTCACGCGTCTTGGAAAAGACCATCCGCCGATCTGCCGCTCTAGACACCGAATCCTTGTGTCTGGTGGCCGGCCAAAAGTGTTGGGCTATCCGTGTCGATGTGCACGTACTTTCTAACGACGGCAACTTGATCGACGCGGCGTGTCTGGCTATGGTAGCTGCTTTGCGCCACTTTCGTCGCCCCGATGCGACTATCGAGGGCGGAGTTGTCACTATCTACACACCAGCAGAGCGCGAGCCTGTGCCACTTAGCTGGCTACATTCGCCCCTCTGTGTGACTTTTGGATATTACGGCCCAGAGGGCAGTACGGTAGTTGTAGATGCAACATTACTGGAGGAACATCTACGGGAAAGCTTCTTCTGTATCAGCTTGAATAAGCATGGTGAAGTGTGTCACATGATTAAGATGGGTGGTTTAGCTGTCGATGCTGTCGATATGCTCAAGTGCGGCATCGTGGCAGCAGAAAAGGTCAAGGAGTTCTCAAATGTCCTAGATGAGCAACTCACGGCCGACGCAAAGAGAAGAGATAAGGGTGGCTTCATGGCAGAGTTACGGGCAGACAACGATCGTCAGGTGGCATAAAAAGAAATGAAAGATAAACAAACTCATCCGGGTGTATGCTCTAAGCCAGGTCAAAGGGCACCAAGGGACTCACGCATTACAGATTTACAGAAAGCATAATGAAATAAACAAAAGCAACCATTGCGAGATACCCCGTCACTACTCATCAATACCATCATATTATATTTCCATGTGTGTTCGAATATAAAACGAATCCAGACTTAGTCCTGCCAACGACTGCTATAGAAAAACTGTGTATATAATTCAATATAAAGAAACGCCCCCTCCAAACGCCAAACACAACCCGGATATAGTATCAGCATATCGAGAAACCAACAAAACCCCAAGCATGCAGTCCCCATCATCGTCGTCGTCGTCGTCATTACCGCATCACTGGCGGCCGAGCTTCTTTGTTCCACTTAACACGCGACCGGATCCATTCCACCGCTTCGGTAACGCCCGTTCCTGTCAACGCACTGATCGGTAGGACACGTGAGTCTCTGATACTATCAGCCTTCTCACCCTCGAATACCTTCTTGACCAGTCCCTCTTTGATGCGCACCACTTCCACGCAATCCTCTCTGTCCTGCTTATTCGCCAGAATCAGAAGCGGCACACCTTCCGTATCCGAGTGCTGCAGAACATCCTCAAGAACCATGCGGCATTCGTCCAGTCGGCCACCAATATCACTCTCGGCAGGTGTTGCAACTGCGTGCGCAGAGGTGCTATTTCCCAGAGCATCCGCACCCTCTTCGAAGCCAAAGTCTCCCAGACTTCCATCACCGATATCCGTGCTGTCGATAATGAATACGATAGCGTGACAGCTGGCGTAGTAGCTATGCCAGAGCTTGCGCAAGCTCATCTGGCCACCCACATCCCATAACTTGACGTACATGTCGGGCAATTCGATAGTCGAAACGTTTTGGCCGACGGTCGGCACGGTCTTGAGGCGTGGGTTCGGGTGGTCCGGGTGGAAGAGCGCCTTGACTTGTTCATGAAAGGTAGTCTTGCCGGCATTGTCGAGACCGAGCAGGATCACGGAGTATTCTACAGAGAAAGAGAGACAGAACAAGGTTCGCGAATAAGTCAGATGTATAACGCAAAAGCTAGAGTTTCAAAGGGGTAAGGCGGAAAGAAAGAGGTGATGTTCACACAAATTGCATTGAGGGTCAGATCTGTCTACAGAAAGAAATGGGCGTTTTCCAACATTCATTCATGTGCCCGCCAGAACTGCAACGATGCCTAAAATATGAGCTTTCGGAAGAATAGGATCAGGAAAGAGGGAATAGGAGGAGGGATAGAGAGAAATTACGAACCCTCCTTGCTGGTGGCCAGCATATACAAGCCTTTGGCCAGATGATACATGGCGATAGCTAGACGAGGCTTTTCCAAACAGAGACGGTCTGCTTTTGTTTTCTTTTTTTATCTTGTGAATTAGAAATGTCGGGAATTCTCAAGTTATATTTCTTCTTTCTTCATTATCTTTCTAAGTTTTGTGAAATCCGGTACTTGAGGTCAAGCAGCACTCAAATCCCAAACAAACTAAGACAAAATATCAAGGTCGCCAAATGCTCATCAAAATAGCCCCAAGAAAGGCTGAACGCTAAGCTTCCATTATTGTTTCGAGCATTTGGGGGCGGGGTCCACTATAGCTGCTCTCTATATGTATGCGATAAGCGATAAGCGCATACAGGGTTATGGTACTTCTTTCCATAACCCTACCGTCTACGGTCTCAAGTCTTGAATGTAGTCAAAAGAAACTCGTGATAACAGATTCCCCTTTCAAGGGTGGTTGTTTCCGGAACTCCTTCCTTGTCACTGGAATGAATTGGAAATATCTAAGAATACTAGATGCCAGTCCGTTCACAGAGAGTCTGGTACGGTACGGCAACCCACCATCCCTTTTCTTGATAGTTTTGTATCTTCTCACTACACGTGGCATTCGAAGGCTATATCTCGATGCGGCTATCTTCGTTTCATTCCAAGCGGTGTCGCAAGGCCAAGGCTCCCTATGGCCTGTTCTTCAACTCCTAGCAAAGTCTGATATGTTTGCAATCGGTCGGTATGACACGTATTAGAGCAAGCTAACTAGGTCCCATGTTGTTGACTGGCGTATCTTATGTGTATATAAACAATGTCCGGAGTGCGCGTGAGACAAACCATGTACAGATATATCTTTGTGTTCGGATAACACGAGAAGAATTATTTACTCATATTCTATGCAGTCTTGTCTTATACAATTACATGAAGCACCCTATGGAAAAAGAACTCGGGGCTTACGACAAGAACGGAAACTTTATTACTTGGGAGTGATATCAATATGCATGAAAAGAGGGCTTAAGGCGCATCTGCATATATAGTACGTACCGCTGGAAGTAATTATTAGATTTTTGTGTAATCCCAGACAGAGGCGTTCCGTGTAAGCGGATTAGCTGTAATAGCTGTGTCCCTCCCTGAATATAGTGTCCGTTCTGGGGGAGGAGGCGTTCCCTAGCACCGGAAATATAGCGGGATAAATAATCATGCGTGTAAGTTTAGTGAATAGAAGAAGAGCAGATATTACTGCTTCTGAACGCAAAACTTCGGCCACAACGAAATTTAAAATTTCCCTTGACAGGTCGTGTTTGACAGAATTTGTGTTTCTCCTATAGTCACGGTGAAGAATAAAACAAAAAGTAGCGCACAGAAAAGGCCGGATATTCCTTGGTACACCCATGTACTGTTCTATTCCATCATGCCTGTAGGAAAAACGCGAACAGGCCAACTAAGAAGGGCCCTATCGTAATAGTTAACAGCCAGTTAAAGCTGTCGCGGGTCTACATTAGGGCCAAGTATAATCCTGGTCTAGTCAAACAATCCTGGTTCCAGTCGTCTTGACACGCTCCTTTTCTTGTAGATCCGGCTGACTGGATAAGTTTTTTTTATTCTTTTCATCCAAATTTTTTGTTAATGTTGTTGTAATGGTTCTGGGATTGAGGGCCTCAAACCCTTGACGGATATGGCTAGACTGAAAAATAGAAGAGGAAAAAAACCGGCTAGAAGTTTTGGAAGAAGACTTGTTTGCGCGTCTATGGATTCTTGATCTGATTTCAATGGAAAGGGAGACTACGAGACAAAATCAAGGACTTGATCCCATCTGTTTTTCCGGATTAGATAGAATAACAGGACTCAAACTCGAATACTAACTGAAGGACAAGCCAAAGCACAATTCACCGACTAACTCTGATACGAGCGTTGATTAACCAAACTGTAGTTGTAGGCGGCCGCAATTAGATCGTCTCCAATATGAACAAAGCGAATAGACTAAAAACGCCTAGACACGAGAAGAACCAGATAATCTAGTCAGGTCTGATAACCATGCACGGCGCTTTTACTGTTGATCAAAGTATGATTTGGAAGCAAGCGAAAAGAGAGAAATCAAGACGAACAGCCCTAGAACCAGAATAGTAAAGATCTGGAGGCGATTTGCAAATACGGAAAACCAGATAGCTTCGATAAAGATAACCTAACTGATAGCATATCTAGACGAAGAGCAAACAGGCATGAAGGATCGTGAACATCCGTGTTTCCTTTAGAGTTGACTTTGAGTAGGAAATATCAACGCCACAAAAAGATGGAAAACTGGTCAGTAGGATGCCGCTTGGAGCCGGTTGGCTGGAATTTGAAATACAAATCTTTTTTAGATCTTGACCTTGCATGAAGGCTGCACCTATATGTCCTAGTATATGCAAAATACATGGACGAAGGTCACCTAATTGCCGATAGAAACATAGTAGTGATGGGTAGCAGTAGCATCAACAGTATCATCGACGAGCCACTACTAATCACTTCAAAATGCGTATGCAGAGTCAAAGTTGCAGCATCTACAGGCCCCAATCTCTGTACATACATATATGTGTACGTGTATGCAGGTCGATGGCTGTCCTGCTGCATGCAACTGGAACCTGAGAACCCGTTTCTCGTCCCGTTATTTTCGTTTGTTTGTTGACCAACATAATTATTTGTTGACAGCGAGATAAACTCGTTGCCCGCGAAATATCCCTATAAAAAACCTGCCATAAGAAGGGTTTGTCCGAGGAAGCCAGACTGCTCCTGAGCTTTGTTGACTCCTGAGCCATGAATTTACTAGGCTGGACTTGATCATCACAGATCAGATTACGATAGTGCCGGGTAGCCGAGTGCAAACAAAGTGCAATACAGCATAAAGTTATAGGCCTGGGATATGGTAATGGCAAGTGAAGTGGCTTTGCGTTACCGCTTGTTACGAAGGACCTAGTAGTACTAGTAAGCCTGACAGGCCGAAGACATTATCACAGACCACACCGTGAACTGAGGAGCTGCTGTTTCCGGGAATAAAAAAAATCAACAAAAAGCAACAGTGAGTTGTTAGTTTGAATAAGCTGACGGGATCTCTTTTGGAATAAAAGAGGCCTATTGTGAAGATAGAGAAAAAAGGTGGGGGAAACAATGTAAGGAAAAGAGGAGAATATAGAAAAAAAACACCGACGCCACACTTTGAGAATAATCAACAAAAGTTTGTGAGAAGAAAAGAGGGCGTTGTCGGGATACAACATGTAAGCCGAGTACAAGCCAGGCATTTTCAGATACATTGAAAATTCTTAGGCCATTCGCTATTCTGATTGTTTGCTTTAGTCTGCCTCAAAGGGAATGTAGGCTTTGTTTGCTGCTGCAATAGCTCCTTTACTACATGTATATTGTCTACTGTTTGCAGCCTAGACAACATACATCTGCAATATCAATGGATACTATTGCATCACTGGAATGAAAATGACAAGTAGGATCGAAGAAGAGCAAAAGAAAGGGATAAGAAAACAAAGCTTCGTCTACAAAGTTAAGTAACAAAGACCTATAGACAAAAGCTGATATAGTACAAGACCTGTGGCTTTTTTTATCATCTATCCCTGTGTTCAGTATGACTTCCCAGTATCAATTGCACGTACAAAAAGCTCGACTTGACATGTTTTTGTCATAGGCTGAATCGACAAATTGGAATATTGGCTTTTTATTCCTCTATTCCGGGGTTAGCAAT
>RHDR01000700.1:0-15673 GCA_009806295.1 Davidsoniella neocaledoniae
GAATGAAAGATCTAGAAAATTGCCCTGTATAATATTAATGGAGAAGGCAATGCTCTGTGTACACTACAACTATCACCAGATATCGCGTATATTTAACAAAAAAAAATTAAAAGAGACAGAATCTCATATCAGATTATGAAATGGTACAATAGAAGGCTTACTATCAAGATAATAACAACCGAGACCCCTTCTCTCAAGAAAAAAAGAAAAACACAAAAAAACAATCCGCTTGCTTTTACTGTTCCTATTTGCTATTCCCTCTATACTAGTGATACACGAAGAACTATACATAAGTATGATTTCCTTTTTAAGGCAGCACAATGTATTTTTGCAGATGCTCCGGAATAGCGCTCAGTAGCTTCTTGCTTTCCAACCAAGTACGGCTAAAGATACGGTCAGCATATCTGTAAGCACCATCGCTGAGAATAGTCACGACAGTATGACCCTTGCCCAGCTTCAGAGCGACCTCCTTAGCCGCGACTACATTCAGAGCACTCGAAGCGCCTAGGTACAGTCCCTCCTCATCTAGGCAGCGGTATAGCATCTCGATTGTCTGCTCATCGGCAATCTGAACTGATCCATCAACATGACCGATCTCACTGCCCATGTTATCGGTGACACGGCCCTGACCAATGCCTTCGGTGATACTACCGCCGGAACGCTCGGTAAGTTTACCGCCGCTCTGGACATAGCTGTGCAGAACAGATCCCGGGGGGTCGGCCAGGAAAGCCTTGACGCGGCCCTCGGAAGCATCCTTTAGGTAAGCCATAGTGCCGGCAAAGGTACCTCCGGTACCCGACGAGCAGGTGAAAGCGTCAACGGTACCAGTCGTCTGGGTCCAGATCTCAGGGCCAGTGGTCTCGATGTGTGCACGGCGGTTAGCACGGTTGTCGAACTGGTTAGTCCAGACCGCATTCTCCAGACTCTCAGCATGACGCTTAGCCTGGTGGTTGTAGTTCATCGGATTATCAAAGGCCACAGCAGGAACGGGGTAGACCTCAGCGCCCAGGAGACGTAGCAGATCAATCTTGCCCTGGGACTGCGTGTTAGGCATGTAGATGACCAGCTTGTAGCCACGGCTGCGGCATACGTGGGCTAGACCAATGCCGGTGTTTCCAGCAGTGCCTTCCACGACAGTGCCGCCGGGCTTGAGCAGGCCACGCTCTTCGGCGTCCTTGACGACGTAAAGCGCCGCACGATCCTTGACAGAGCCACCGGGGTTCATGAATTCAGCCTTGCCCAGAACATTGCAGCCAGTCTCTTCAGAGAGGCGGTTCAGGCGGATCAGAGGCGTGTTTCCGATAGCTTCAATGGTGTCAGTTACTCTGGTCTCTTATAAATTATCAACGATGGCTCGTAGGACCAACCTTCACATAGGCCATGGGAGATACCCTGGGCTTTGCTAACAGCCAAATTATGCGCTGATGGAGGCACAGGCGCAATAGCGCGCGAAGCCGACGTCGCAAAGCCACGAATGCCGCGGCGCAACATGATGTGATAGGATGTTAGTTAAGTAGGCAAAAGATGAGAGATATATGATATACCTCAAAAGGTATGGGTGTTCAATTGCTTATGTGAGCAAGAGTAAAAACACAAAAAAACAGGACGGAATATTGAATTAACAGCAATAACTCGTTTAGTACGCCGCTTTTTAATCTAAGGAACGATCTTGAAAAAGGTGGGTCTGGTGATGGCGTCAGCGGAATCGGAAACAAGCATCGGCGTTCGTAGAAGGAAACTACTACGACCATTCATCTAGAGCTCTGTGCGACCTAACTTCAGATGGCGATCCTAATAATTCAGGCATTATAGTTGAAGTAGAAGAGATATGAATCAATGCTAAATAACACAAAGATAACTTGAAAAACACATCTCATTAGCTGTAGCATGATTAGAACAAAATACTTGTATTTACAGTTGTTCTCAAAAACAAAGCCTATACATCTATATATATCCAAACTAGACTCTAATATTAATATCTCATTCCGGGGCTAGCTTTACATGGCCTGCAGGGAATAATCCACTCTCGTCCATATAAACACCAAAGCACCAGTTGTCACCAGCAATCTCAACCTCTTTAAGCAGTGCTCCACGCGGGAAATACAGCTCGTCATTTGCCTGTTCCTCCATGCCAAACCAGCTCCAGCCCGCAACAGCCCGGCGCCCTAGATCTTTATCTCGCGGAACCAACGGCGGCGCATCATCTGAAGAGGCAGTGGCTCCAGCAGCTAGTAAAGGTGCATCACGGCTTACATCTCTGCTTACAGCACGATGGACGTCCTTTCCAGCCTCACGCGCCGTCCAACGCAAGTAAGGGTCGCCAGGAAGTTCGCTCATTTTGAGCATTGAACCACCTACCAGATCATGAACGGTAACACGGCGTTCGCCACCTTGGCCTTCTACATAAGCTTCAACAATCATGCGGTGGCCAGCTAAGCATCGACGCCAGCCAGCGGCTCCGTTTTGGCGACTAATGTGTCCGTCGGTGCCCATTTTTGTATAGCATGCGTTGCAGATGTCGTAGTCGCCATTGTTGCATGTAAAGCAGTGCGTACGCGTTTCCGTCGCGGGAATGGAATTCTTACATAACTTACACAGTGAGCGGATCGTCAATGGTCGATATGAGCCAATAGGCACCGCACGAGAACCGGATAGCAATGCCACTCCCGGTGGTAGATTGACTGGAACACCTCCAGATGACGGGTCTAACAATGGTTGATATGAGAGAGGCAACAAATCATGGTCACACCGTTTTCCAGCACTCACGCAACCACTGCAGAAGCCCCAGTCGCCATCATTGCAGATATCGCAACGCCAATATACATCATTGGTCAATACATGACAGCGTGCGCAGAAACTGCCGCTTTCGAGTCTTTCTTCTGGTGGACGCATGACACCTGGTGATGGCAAGCGATACCGACCGGCTGTCAACATATGTGGCTTGTCTAGCGCAGGTTCCCCTGGTGAAGACTGCATGTGCGCCTTATTAGCCCGTTGCCATTTAATCCATGCGGCGTAGCCAAAGCCAAACCAATGAAGACAACCGCGGCCTTTCCGGTAGCAGAGAAGACATATGTTCCAGGCTCCATCGGCACATGTAGCACAATTGTAGTGTAGCTCATACTCTAGATGTGCCCGCTTGCAGTGTTGGCAACGGATTTTTGGTTCCGGGTAACTAGCTTGCATAGAAGCACTAGGAGCTGAAGGGTTTGAGATACTGCGTAGATGTAAAGAGACCCGAGGACTCGTCAACGTACTTGAGGAAGCTAGCTGAGTTGAAAAAGCAGTTGCAATCGGTGCTGGCAGCTCGACGGGCCGCTGGGCTGATGACCGCCGTGCGGGAGCTACAGGCGGAGTTGCTAAAGAACTATTCGCCGGGGCAGGTGTCACAGGTGCCGAAGCCGAAGCCACTGGTGCTGATGCTAATTGTGGCATTCTGCTCGCAAACGACATGCCGACTTCTCCGGGCGGTGTATCACCTCCGAATCTTGGCTGATCACCAGAGTCTCGAGATATAATTGCAGTCGCTGAAGAAGGTGCTGGGAATGGACTTCCTGGGGCCGCTCTTTGTGCCAAATCTGTAGACGAACGACCAGTACGTGTCTCTGCTGTTGAAGGTCGGATCACCGGATCAGTCGAGCTACGCATGGAGACTGAGGCATTTCCGGTACTAGCGGCACGCCGTCTACGGGGATCGACTCCTGTCACGTCTAAATGAATACCAGAACTAGGTGCTGGAGGCGGACGAGCACGATCTTCAGAGGAACGACGGCGTGACGAATCTCGATCTCTTGGTCGTTGAGCACTTGTCGAACGAGGCGGTCTTGATGATCTATCCCGCTCTCGCTCTCGCTCTCGGTTCTCTCGTTCACTGGAGTTTCCAGAAGCTTCTTCGACCCTAGCTCTACGACGGGCACGTTCTTTCTCTCTTTGGCGGCGCTTGTATGCCTCTGCAATTCGGGTTGCTAGCTCATCATTTTGATCGAGAGTATCTAGATCAACGCCATCTAGCAAGCCTTCCTGCTGAATAAGGCGAGCTAGTTCTTCGGTTTCCCGAGCAATATCAGCATCGCTAAGGACGGTGGCTCCAATGAGAGACCGCAAGGAGCTTTGATGCTCAACCTGCCGTCCATTACCATCTGGGACGTACAACATAGGCGTTTGCGTTGTCGAAGGTGGCGCTGCGTCATCAGCAGAAGATCGTCTTGAGGAATCCCGTTGTCGGCGGCGGCGGTCCTCTGATAGTCTGGAACCAGGTTCTGCTCGCAAATGGTCGCCACTATTCCGCGCACTCCCGGGTGCTGTAGAAGAATTCCGGCGCCGATATGTTCGTCTCGGGTCAGATCCATCACTTGTATGCGTACGTCGATGATGGCGCGGGTCCCGTCCCGGGGGGTCATGGTCACGTTCTCGGGGGCGTCGACTATCTGAGGTTGGCGCAACTCCGACTTCTTGTAGACTCAGCAAACGAACTTGTTCAATGAGACGGCGGTCTTCATCATCGTTGATATCATTGCGGTTGCCACCACGGCCGCGAAATTTGCTGATTTCGGGTAGGATGTTTTCGCCAGGCTTGTAGATCTCGGCAAGCTCCTTCTTTTCTTCATCGGAGCGGTCCCGGTCAGGCTGCGAACGGGTGAACATGTCGAGCAGTGTTGCGACAGTCGCATTGTGCTTTGTATCTCGAACCGGTGCGCGACAACTCGGACATGTATAGATCGGAGTTCCAGGAGGAGGCGGCGGAAGTGGTGATTGTTCGTGCTTGGAGGCTACTGTCGCAAACCATCCTTTCAAGCAAGCGCCACAAAAGGTATGCAGACAGTCTAGTAATGTCAACGGCTGGTAAAGAAGTTCCGTGCAGATCTAGGGTCACTGTCAATATATAGCCGGATGACGCAGTATGGGGGCGGAGGACAGAACATACAGAGCACGTCAGCTCTTTCTCGAGATCCATGGAAGAGACGTCGTGTGTTAGTTTGCTTGGGTAATGTGGGCGTGTATAGTTGTAGTAGTAAAAGTAGTTGATCTATGTTCTACAGGTACGTTCTTTGTGGTGTTGGGAGACAGTTAAATGGAGGGATGCCTCTTTGTGTCCGTCTGTGACGTCAGGTAGACTTGAGACTAACTGATAAACTTGGTAGGCTGTCACGGGCAATTTGCAGGGCTTGCAGATGGTCAGAGTGACTATGAGACAACGCCCGAAAGAAAGGAATAAGTCTTGGGTTTTTTTCTTGGTTGCGTCTTCGGTCAGGGTTTGCATCGGCTGGAATCTAATAGTAGGTTCTTGAAGTAGGGTAATAAAGTTTGGAAGCTGATGTGTGTACTTGTACAGTGGTCTTTGGCGAGCCTGACTATAGCGGGGCAGCCGATCTGATCGTCTGGACAAAGAACAAAGAAATGACCAAAACAGCAGTGGTATAAAGCAAGGTAGTAGTAGCAAAAGCAAAGCCCGTAAGATGCCCGCAATGACAGCAGCCACTAGTGAAGGTGAAGCCGGACTCTTGGACGAAAAGCCGGCTTGAGGTCTCGAAAGTTGTCCTTTGACTAGGAGTTGAAAAACTCGGGATGTCTTTTTCGGGGACTATGTAAGATATGTAACGAATACGAGCTCTCTTTCGAAGAGGAAATGAAAGAAAGGAAGGGGAGAATGGCTGGCTTGATATGTTCCCCCAAAATCCAGCCAGCCAGCATCCAGCAGAACAAAACAGCATAAATTTTACTGTTGTAAAACTTGCCCAAAAAGCATTTCCTGCAGCTAAGCAGCTAAGCTGAACCCTGTCAGGAAACAAAACAAGCTTCCTACTGAAAAAGTAAACAGGGGGGTTTCTTTTGTGAGAAATAGAGCGATTCTGGGACATTCTTACGCCCTGATATCCGATCAGGAACCGCCTATTGGTACCAGTATTGGCAAGTCTTCTAGGCTACTTCTACCTGCTGCCTTGAAGCCCTGAAGCCCCCAGAGCCACTAGTAGCTTCAACAGGCATGTTTACTTCGCGAAACGGCGGGTGTGCGGGGTGGTGAGAGGTGAACGCCCTCCGATTCTGCCGCCAAGACAAGACGCTGAAAGATGATCGATTGGGCCTGGGCCGCTGACACCTGCCGCAGCGGATGATCACTTGAACGAATGGCAAACAGGCTCTAGCGCTTCTTCTATACAAGTTGTATGGTCGGAGCAACCGTTACGATAAACAGCCTGTCATATTATCATATCGCTCACTCTACATATTGATGCAGCTTGTGTGAGACGTTGTTGCTGTATCTTACAAAACTATGTCGTCTGCTCATCTTAGAATTCGATACTATAGTAGACAATTGCGTTGTTGTGATTTAAGGTGTTTGATAGTTTCAAAGTAGCTAGTGTTAGTATTATAGCCACTATGGACTTGATTTTACATTGTTTTCGCATTAAACCCTAATAACCCTAATATACGAAGCTTAGTCTACTCGTTAGTCCATTCGGGCTTTTGCTTACTGGCGAACGCTGTCATACCAATCTTTTGGTCCTTTGAACCAAATAGAGCATGGAAGACTCTGCGCTCATAGTCGACACCATCTCTCAGTCCGAGTTCTTCGCTCTTGTTCACCACCTCCTTGGCCGCCTGTACCGCAACCCGTGAGTAGCCCGCGATGGTCTCTGCTGTCTTGAGGGTCTGCTCCATCAGCTCAGCGTAGGTCTCGAACGAGCGTGCCGCGACACCCCATCGCTCTGCATCGATACCGCTAAAGCTGCGACCGGTCAATATCAGTTCCATGGCCTTGGCTTTGCCGATGGCCCGAGTCAGGCGTTGCGAGCCTCCTGCGCCCGGGATAACTCCAAGCTTAATCTCCGGCTGACCAAAATTGGCAACGTTGGTGCAGTATATGATGTCTGCCATCATGGCAAGCTCACAACCACCGCCTAGCGCATGGCCTGACACGGCAGCAATAAGTGGCTTTTTCAGAGAAGTGGTGAGCTGCGACCATGACTCGATGAAGGATGTCGTGTAAGCCTCGCTGAAGCTAAGCGGTGCCATTTCTTTGATGTCAGCACCTGCAGCAAACGCCTTCTCCGAGCCGGTCAGCACAACCACAGCAGTCTCACTGTCGGCGTTGAGGTCAGCCAGAGACGAATTTAGTTCCTTAATGAGTGGCGTGCATAGCGCATTGAGCACCTTGGGACGATCCAACGTGACTACACAATATACGATTAATATATTACGGGCCAAGGATGATAGTTAAGTTTCTTACCCTGGCTAACACCTGCTCGCGGCTTTGTCACTTTGATGAATTCATAAGTTGGCGCCGCGGCCGAGTAGGCTCGAATTCCTGTCAAATACTGAGTCGGAACCCGGGCGGCGACGGGACGGAACATTCGTAGAGCGTTCATAGTAGCGGTGATATCTGAAGGTAGGTGGAATTGTTGATGAGTGTGATATTGGGATCTTGTGATGTGAGCAAAGTGAGGAAGATGGAAAATAAAGATGTATCATAGGCCTAGTTGGAGACTCCAAATGTACTAGCTGCACTATATACAACTAAGCTCCAATGTTTATTATTCAGCATAGTGAGCTATATAATAGTTGTATAGTTGTACAATGCCAGTTGATCTGTGGTAAATTCCATGGAAGATCTACGCTGCTACTACTTTTGACATGCTCGCTTGCTTCTTGCCAATTCATGGGCCGAGGGTAAACGGGCGATACAGGCTATGGCCATGCTCACGGTAGCCTTCGAATTAGTAGTGCATAAATGCCTACTTTTTTTAATTCATTAATCTTATGATAAATGCCTACTAATAGCGTGCATTTACATATAGAGCCGATCTGCAAGCCGGTAAAACATCGGAAAAAGAAGCTATCAAGCTTAGCTTCTTGTTGGCCTGACAACTTAAAATACCTAAGTGTATAGTTGTAGTGCCCTGAGAAACCGTTGAATTGATAGAACTTGGGCCTGCGCTAAGCCTACAGACCCTGAAAGGCACAGCCCACTCTAGATCTAAAACCCACCCAAATTTCATACAGAATGCTGTAGAAGTTTACGTGGCAGCAAGAAGAGCAGGCCACTAAGAGTACGATATTCAGGTCGTTTTCTGGAAGCCTGGTATCAGATTAAAATTGTGCACACAACTATCTTTATTCCAACTTGAGTTCATGTGCCTTTAACATCGAATAGACTGAAATTATTGTTTGCGGCTTTAGTCCATTCTTGTCGCTGTGCTAGCTACAAATTTGTCTACTATACAAACAAGACAGTAATCAAAACCCATCGATCCAATCGCTCACTCACTCAACGCCGCATCCGCATATCCACACTCCCTGGCTCAGCCGACCCTTTTTTCTCGACCTTGGCCCGTTGCCGTTCTTTACTTTGTTCTTCTCCCGAACTCTTAAATCTTTCGATCAAATTCTCCTTGTCGATAAGCCCCCGCTACATTGCCAACTACACTATTGGTGGCTTCTCTCCCCTCTTCGCAACTCTTTCGAACCATCCTCGATTCAAACACTACAATGGACGCCTCTGAACCTGACCAGACGGCCTTTGCCTCTGTGTCTGCCCAGACCTCGCGCATCCAGCGTGTACGTCCGTCCCTATCCTTATGCCCACCACTCACCCTCCCCATTCACTACTGGCTTGCGCAAACATATACAACTATGGCCTGCCACAATGAATGCCCAATCGCAAAGCATGACATGGCCTCTTGCGCAGTTGCTACTTGCGATCCCAATCTCTATTGACTTGACTCTCGACCCGATCCGACTCGACTAACATGACCTTGAAACTTCACAGCAACTACAAGCTCTGCTTGACCAGTCCACTCCCCATGTGATGTACCGCTGGGTCGGCACTGGTATTCTACTATTTATCTTTTTCCTACGCATTCTGTTTGCGCAGGGCTGGTACATCGGTAAGCTTGTCTTTTGATATCTCGCCTATCACATGCTAGCTTCTACGCTTCAGCTCGTGACACGAATCTATGTCACTATTTCACCATGATGGAGAAGCTAATGCTAATATTCAATGACTAGTCGCATATGCTCTGGGCATCTACCTCCTGAACCTTTTCCTTGCCTTTTTGACGCCAAAATTCGACCCTTCCAGCGATGCGCTAGATACCGAAATGGAAGATGGAAGCGTTGGCACTCTGCCTACCCGCTCTGATGAGGAGTTCCGTCCCTTCATCCGCCGCCTACCGGAATTCAAGTTCTGGCTGTGGGCTACTCGTGCCATTAGCATTGGCTTTGCGTGCTCGTGGTTCGAATTTTTTAATATTCCCGTATTCTGGCCTGTGCTGCTGATGTACTGGTTCATTTTGTTCTTCCTGACCAGTAAGTTCTCGTCGCACGCCTTGCTGCACATTCATTATTCATACTAACATTTTATTTTAGTGCGCCGTCAAATCCAGCACATGATCAAGTACCGCTATGTGCCTTTCTCCTTTGGCAAGAAGAGCTATGCAAAGAACAACAACTAATCTAGCAACGTCTTGTTTGCTTATTGAGTCGTTGATTTCTTGTAGATTAGCAATTGGATTTTTAACAACTGGAAAATGAACACACATATAAACTCTCTATACACCATTGGCGACGAAAACGGCTAGAAGCTTACAACTATATCACTCCCTGCGTACAGGGACATCGTTGTTCGTTGGTCAGCCATCAGTTTCATGTTTTGCGCCAAACCCGAGAGTTTGGGGCATATTTTAACCTGCCAGAATCTGGTTTGAGCTGTTGATCTGCTATGGAATATTGACTTCCTGTATAAAAGAATGGATTCACGAGTGCTCACGCGTATGCTTAATCATTAATAACTACATATCTTTACATTGCCATGAACAAAAAACGAAGACTATACTACACCTATGTCAATGATTATATTTGTACGAGACATCTGAGCTTTGAAGTTGAGTGAAGAAATATTCACATGTTAGAAGACGGAACTTAATACTTCATCATGTGATAGTTGCAATGAAGTAATTGCTGCATATTATGTCTAGATTGTTAGATACAATTGAGAAAAACGTAATTACAAAATCGCCGGTAATACGAACTAAACTACAAACATTCAGTCTTGGTCCCATTTTAAAGTGTTGTGTGTAGTTGATTTTAACTGGGGTAGTCCAGCCTCGCCACCCAGCCTTGTGTAGTCTCTCAACTCCAAGAATTAATGGCTTGTCCCTAGCTTTGATTTTTTTAGTGATACGATTCTCACCAAAAGTTAACACCACCGCGCTATTATCTTAGCCAAGCCACGGTTCGTCGACACGACCTTCTCTTTCGACCCTGCCATACAATAGCTGCGGTAGACTCCACACAAGCTAGCCACAATGTCTAGCTCGAAGCCATCATCGAGCAATGGCTCACGCGTCGTCCACCAAGATTATATCGCGCGTGTGCGCTACTCGAATGCGCTACCGCCACCCGCCGTACAGCCTAAGCTGTTGGATATTCCGAACACAGGCCTCTCGAGTGGCCAGTATACTGCCCCGGGTTTCACCACCCGCATGGTGCGTGAGCAGCCGTTGAATGTCGAAGCTGATGCCGAGCTGGGCATGCCGCTGGATCTAGTAGGCATGCCTGGTGTTTTCGACGGTGACGAGAGTTGTGAGTCTGAACTCGATATACTGCATATACGACTGTAATTGCGACTATGTGGTGAAAAGTCGCGGTATTGTAAGGCCTTATGATCTAACCTTCTCTGTAGCCATCCAAGCTCCCGCGACCCAGCCAGCCGTCCACCCCCGCGACCGTCCACTTCTACGTGCCCTCAACAGTCTAGGTGCCCCCAAGCCAGCCGATGTTGCTGTTTCTTTCCTGCGTCGTACCGAATACGTCACCTCTGTCGCCAGCAAGCGCTCATCTGCCTTTTTCGACAAGAAGAATGGAGGCGCCAAACGCTTCGAAAAGCGACGTGCGGCTGTTGATGACGACTCACCGGCTGCCATTCGTCGCAAGATTAACAAGTCATTTGAGTTTGCCGATTCTTACCGCAAGAACCCGTCTTCTATCAAACACCCAGAGAATCGCAATCTCAAGCTTGTCGATGCCTTCCCTATCATGCCCGATCTAGATGCTTTCCCGGATTCTGGCGCTTATGTTACTATCAAGTTCCTCACGAACCCAGTACCACCCAGTACGACTTACGACGAGCGTTTGATGAATGGTTTACTCAAGCCCGTTGATTTATCACCATCTGAAGAAGCCGCCTATCATCAAGCTATGGAACTGCACAAGCGTGACCCCACGACCTTCAGTGAACCACCACCAACAACAAACTACGACTTCTTTGTACCCCAAACCATCGCAGACACCAAGCGTTTCCGTGCCAAGTTCGACGTTGACAACCCAGAGAACGATGACGATGAACTCTACCCTCAAAAGAACTCCAAAGGTCCATGCTTCCGATTCCCTAGACTTCGTGGCTACGAAACCGTCAAGGAAGTCGAACTGGATCATGCTTCTAAATACAGCGACGAGCTTCTCGTGGCATTCACCGATGGCACCGATGGCGAGCACCCCAAGGCTATGTGGTATTACCCCGTCATGCAACGTAGTAGCATCCGGCCACAACGCCAGCGTCGGTTGGATATCCGTCGTGGTTTCACGCAAGATGACGACCGTCTAGAAGCTGATGCCGTGGATGTACGCATCGAGGAACCACCGGAGGAAGTTCGTGAATCTATGTTGGCGTACAAGGAGAAGCCGTGTAATCAGGAGGCACCCGAGGCTGATGGCATCGATGATGATGATGATGATGATGATGATGTTGAGGCTAGAGATTACGATGACGTTCCGCCGGCTACAGCAGACGATGCGGATGTGGATGTAGATGCAGATGCAGAAGAGGATGAAGAGTAGAGAGAGGACAGATACGACGTAGAATTTTTTAGTGGTTGATGGGGGATACACGATGTTTATATCTGGAGTTTTTGGAATGGGTTCATTGTTTGACATACTACCTACATGCTACTATCTATCAAAAGGGATTATTATTACCACTACCATGATGACTACTTGTGCAAGGTGACATCTTTCTAGCCTTGACTTAATACTATATATAGGTACGAGTCTTGATAGATGATTTTTGTTTGCACATATGTCTCCATACACGTACTATTAAATGTATTCGAGTGAAGTTTAACTGAATGTCAATAACTAATATTCGTTAGGGAAATCCAGGTTCAATGGGGAGAATGTTAAACAGGTCCAAAATAAATGCTGAAATATACCCCCATCGACATGAACATCCATACGTAACATTAGTTTTTAGACTAAGCTAGTATGGCCCTTGCGTCATGCAGGCAAACCTAATTCCATTGACAACAGTTGTATACATAATACGCACGTATGTATGTATGTATGTATGTATGTATGTATGTGACATATAAGCTTTGTTTGTTTATGTACTTCATTATGAGCAATATTATCTGCAATCTATGTAATCTATGTGCGAAATTCTTTACGACTTCTAAGTAATAGTCGTATCTATGTAGATGATGATATCGTGAAGCCAATGTTTTCCCTATCATCGTCAATAACACGGCCGTACTCTAGCAATAGTCTGAAGAACCAAACTTCCATATCAACCTTGCGTAGAGACTTTGCAGTCCACTTCTGGCCATCGACAGCTGCCTTTTTAGCCCAAGCACGGCCATCCCCCTCACTACGTAGCCAACGAAGAAGCTCCCACCACTCACTGCCCTTAGAAGTCATAGGAATATAGTGAAGCCATGGGATTATACGCTCAGAATGCCATTCACGCGCAATAGCATATTTGAGCGGAAGACTCTTGCTTTGTAGGAAAGTGTAAAAGCGGCCCGAGAAAGCATTTCCATCAATATCTAGGACAAACTTGTGTGCCCAGCCGTCTTGCGGCGATGCGTACTTTTCGATCTTGAAGAAGTCCTTTTGGGCATCGCAGTCACCGGGATCGCACTGGCCAACATGACTGAAAGAGACGTCAACAGCGCCGTCAAGCACATCATTTTGGATAGAGGTCGGTGACCAATTAGGGTTTTCTGCGTCTCCAGTGTTGGCAAGAATCTTTGCATCAGTTGGTATGGCAGAAAGACCCTCCACCATACGCTGACGGTGTTGTTGGCGCCAGGATCCAGCCCGGGAGAAGCCTCCAGTAGTCGAGCCACGCCAGTACAGGTTATCCTGTTTCTTTTCCCAGTCTATATCGGCCGATTCATTGTAGAGAACCTTATCGGCCCAATACCAAGGTGAAGGGTAGAGGATGTCGGTATATGTTGAGTATTTTGATTGAGAAAAGATGGGGATCAAGTCATGTGATACGGTGAATGCATTCGGGGCGACAAAAAAGCCGTATGAGGTCGCAAGGGAAGGAGCCGCACATACATCTGATAGGGCTGTGGTGTTTTTGACAAAGCACATGTCAGTGTAGCAAACATTTCTCAGGTCATCTTGTCCTTCGTCGTCAAGGTTGCGAGACGGGCTATCGGGGCTGCAGCTCATGCGCGAAACTGTCCATGTACGCTGGTGGGGAAATTCGTTGAACCGGGTGCTCTTGACCTCGTCGAATCCCTTGCCGGCATTGAGATCGCTAGGGCTAGGGCTGAAGGCGGTCTTGATGTCTTTGTTTTGGCCGGAATGTGAGATGCTTTCCTGGCCTTTGCGCACAATGCGTGCCAGGTCGTCGTGTTGCAGCTGTACACGTGGCTCGTCATTGACGTTGAATGCAAGATCCATATCAGGGAGATACTTAGAAAAGGTGTGAATCATGCTGACGGTGGCATCGACTTGCCATTCGCGACTACCATGGGAGTATGTAACATGGCCGCCGCGGATTGAGATGGCCACCAGGGCATTTGGGTGGCCAAGGGCCTCGACGGTTCTCTTGCGAAGGTTGACAGGCTTGATGCCCCAGTATGGCTGTAGACTGTCGTGTATTGTGTCAAACTCATCGATCAGCTGGTAGTTGTTCTTTCGTGCGAACTCGAACCATTTGTCAAAGTTTGGTGGCGGTGGGAGGCCATATCGCTTGCGATAGTTCTGGACCGCCTCTACAAGTGTTTTGGACTGACGAGCCGACTTTTGGGCGAAGCCATTGGCGGCATCGCTAACAAGCTGAGCAATAGGGTGTCCCTTTGGGCCAACATTCTGGCTTGACAAACCAGCACCATCTTTGTTGTCGGCATTAGTGGAGGATCTAGAGCCGTCGGAATTGTACGAGGGCACTGAAAGCGATGCTGGTGCACTGTTGAAGCTGTACAGGCAAATCAAGATCAGTACTGCTGAAACGACGACAAGCTTACGTCGTCGGCCCAATCGGCCTTTGAAAAGACCCAGGCTAGGTCTCGAGCTGTCGAACTCTGCAAATGATGAAGCTGGAGACTTGTCGTTGAGCTCGGCATCTGACAGCCAATCCGGGCTAGATGCCATCGTGCTACGGCTGTCACGGAATATTGTAGATTGTAGATTGTAGATTGTAGATTGTAGATTAGATACAAGCTGTGATGTTTTCGTCGCAGGACAAAGTAAACAAAGCAACGGTCGTAATCCTCGTTTGTTTACAGTGTAAGACTAATTGGGCGTAGCCAATAATAGTAGGTAGCCTTGTTGTTGCTGGTCTAACCAACAATGGGTAGCAGAAATTCTTCAAAAAAATGAATGAAGAATACTTGGCGTTAGAGAAAAGAAGAGACAAGAACAATAAGCGCTGCCGCAGTGGTGGCCACGTTATGATATTACAAGCTTTATAAAGGAGAAGAAAAATATGTATTGGACGATTTTGAAGCTTAGCGATAGTCGCGATGCTTAGAGAAGAGTAGGATAGGAAAAGAAGAACAAGATGAAAAGAATTCCGTGCACTTAGCAAACATTTGCAGACAGCAGCTTAACTCCTCTAAATAGAGGTTGGCACCCACCGTCTTATTGTCTTATTGCTGGTCTTCTTCCTAGCCGATAGTCCCCTTCACTAACGACTACAGAGACTTGATACAACTCCTGTTAGCACTAGCTCAGTCTAGTCTCCTTCCTTGTTTGATTACCTGTTTGTGCTTTCCACGTATTGATGTAGGCGTCTCTACGCGGGTAACGCCAATAAAAGACAAGTTAAGAATCATCCTGTTTTCTACGGTGCATAGTACATAGTACGGCTACAATACGCGGAGGGCTGCCATGGCGTGGATACAGTATTGTGCCGCAGATTGGACTACGCGGCCAGGGCTAATGCGATGATGTGGTAGCAGATAACATAGCCACCACGGAAAACACTACTGTTCATGTCAAGTTGAGTGGTGCTTGGAATCCGGAACTCAGGGGTTGCAGAGCCTTATACGACTAACATGATAGTCGTCGCTACACCGTTGGCCGTCCGTACCTTATAGTATTATACACTGTGTTATTGTCCAGCTATCTTGGCTAAAGCTTCGGGTGTATGATTACAAAATCGAGTCCGACTTAAGCCGCACAGTAGCATACATACAGTATGCTTTATCACCTTCAAATTCAAGGGCAGTGATCGGCACGTGCGCGGCCGAGAAATCCCCAAAACACCATATTAAATATCAATATCTCTATTGTGACCACCCGGGCGTGAAACCAGCAACAGCCGCGCCACGATCATTCATTTTTACCGCACTAGCCGCTGTCGTTTATTAAGTATATATACAATACACCAACAGATCAACCTCCGTAACATTCAAGAGTTGCAATTAGACGATACGTTCAG